>JANHGL010011866.1:0-34210 GCA_024611195.1 Ceyx melanurus | reverse complement strand
TTTGCCAGCTTAAAGCCACTGCCCCTTGTCCTGTCACTGCAGCCCCTTGTGAACAGACCCTCCCCTGCTTCTTACAGACCCCTGGCAGGCACTGGCAGGTGCTCTAAGGTCCCCTGGAGCCTCCTCTTCTCCAGGCTGAACACCCCCAGCTCTCCCAGCCTGTCCCCACAGGAGCTGCTCCAGCCCCCTGAGCATCTTTGTGCCTCCTCTGGCCCTGCTCCAACAGCTCCACATCCTTCTGGTGCTGGGGGCTGCAGAGCTGGGCACAGGGCTGCAGGGGGGTCTCCCAGGGCAGAGCAGAGGGGCAGGGGCACCTCTCTCCATCCTCTGCCCAGGCTGCTGGTGCTGCAGCCAGGGTTGGATTGGCCTCCTGGGCTGCCAGTGCCCACTGGGGGCTCATGTCCAGCTTCTCATCACTGGCACCCCTGAGGCTTTTCCCAAAGGGCTGCTCTCCAGCATGACCTCTCCCACCCTCTTTTGGCAATTCCTGTACAGCTGCTGCCTCCACCATTTGTGCAGCTGATGCAGGCAGCTGGATGCTGCATTTGATCCTAGGGAACCCCATCACAGGGGCTATTTCAGCCCCATTTCTGTGCTTTACTGGGTCCCTTTCAAAGTCTCATCTTTTCTGGCATTACTCCCACCTCTCCTCCCAGTCCAGGCATCTGCAAACTAACTACACATCCTAGTCTCCTTTGTTCAAGCAGCCCTTGTGCAGAAACCCCTTGTTTTCTAGTAGCTTCTCCCTTGCTTTGCTTTTCTGGCTGCCACGAGGCATTTTTGGGACCCATGGGCACCAGGTCTGCCACCAGGGGTGAATGCTTTGCCCAAAACAACTTACCTGGGACCTGTTGCTCCCTCACTCAAGGTCAAGCCTTCAGTGTAGATCATTTCCCTGCAGCAGAGCTGGGAAGTTTTAACCCTGCTTTGATTTTGGATCACAATGCAGAGGTGGTGGGCGTATGTGGCACTGTTTTCCTGCTGATGGGTAATTTTGGAGCTTGGGAAATAAACAGAAAGAGACAAAACATTAAAATCTCTTGCTAAAACTTGGCTTGTTTTGCCTCAGTCCAGCTGCCACACGTCGTTTCCATTTCCCAGGCTTTGTTTTTTTTTCTCTTTTTTTTTTTAGTCTCCATTTTACTGCAGCGTGACAAGAAAATAACTTCTTACAAAGGAGTCCTTTGTCACTTTGCCTATGTAAAAACACTTTAACCTCATCTTCTTGCCACTCCCCCATTCCCTCTCCCCAGCATTTACTTTTACATTTGCTCCCTTTGACCAGCTGGGACAATCTCCCTGTGACTCAAGGCTACTCCAAGGAAATAATTCCACCTAAAATGTCCTAAGGTAACCAATTTTAAACCATGCTGTCATATTTTTTTTTTGTGTGGGTCCCCTGCAAGTGGTTTCCTGCTGAAATCCCAAGCTCAATGTAAAAGAATTACTTCTTTTAATTGAGAAATAATTTCAACTGGGTAATAATATGCTTGAGAAATTAATAGAGAAGATAAAGGGGTGTCTCTTGTCCTGTCCCCCCTCCAGTGCCCATCAGTGAGGCAGCTCAGGGAGCTAATCTGGCTGAATGTGTCCCACCAGCTTTTGATGGAGAGAGCCCTGGGGCTGTTTAGTCTGGAGAGAAGCCTGAGAGGGGATCTAGTGACTGTCTGTAAATCCATGAGGGCTGGGGGGCAAGGAACCTGGTCCCTGTGACAGGATGAAGGGCAATGGGTTCAAGCTGGAGCACAGAGGGCTCCACCTCAACATGAGGAGGAACTTCTGTACTGTGGGAGCACTGGAACAGACTCCCCAGGGAGGTTGTGGAGTCTCCTGCTCTGGAGACTTTCCAGACCTGCCTGGATGCATTTCTGAGTGATCTGCTCTTGTTTTGTCCTGCTCTGCCAGGGGGGTTGGACTCGATGATATTCAGAGATCCCTTCCAACCCCCACCACGTGTCATTCTGTGATCTTCAGCTCCCTGGATTAACTCCCTGACCTGACTCACAACAAGGATCCATTTGCTGGCAGTGCCATCCTCACAGGGAGACAGTGGGAACACGGGATCCTCCATCTGGCAGTGACCTGCATCTCCCTGACCACGACCTCAGGATCGTGGCCAAATCAACTCTCCATCATGAAGGTGACTGAGGCAGCAGGAGGAGCCCTGCAGCTGGAGACAACACAGAGAGCAAAGCTGCTGGTGGACACTCCTGCAGGGAATGAACCCCACCAGTGGCTCGGGGTGCAGAAGATCCCATTTTCTACACCACCATCAAATCCAGTGGTCCTGACACCCAGCACTGCCCTCCCCTTTCTTACATGGGATTTATCATCCTGCTCCTGCTGGGCGCTGGATGCCAGTGAAGCAAAATAACTCTGTTTTTTTTTTTTTTTCCCCCAGCCCAGTGCTGAGCTGGGATGTGTTTGGGAAGGCAACAGATGGCCAAGACAGCAAATGCTGTGTTGGGTTGGTTTTTTTTCTGTCACCTGCATTTTTCCTCCTCTGCTGTCTCCTGGGCTGGAGGAGGTGCTGGGGGGTGGTGTCTGTGCTGCCAGCACACGGCTGGCACCAGTGCAGAGGAGCCAGCAGAAGGTTGGGGCAAGGTGCTGGCCACCTCATCCACAGCTCTCCCCCAGCTCCCTCATGCTTTGTCACCTGCAGCCCCCAGACCCATAACAGATGCTCTCTGTTAACCCCCCTCCCTCCCCAAAAGGGAAGAGAAAGGGAGTAAGACAGAGAGACTGAGCCATTCGAGAAGGAAACCAGAACAGCTTGAATGAAAATGAAAATAATAATGGAATATATACAAATATACACAAAACCAGTATGGATCCAACCCCCTGGTGGTAATTCCATCACCGTCATTGATACTGTGGAGCAGGCACGGGGAGAGTCTCAGACTGGACCAGCAGCAGACAGGAGCTGTGTTCAGGAGCTGGATTCTGGTGCTGGATTCAGGAACACACTGATCAGGATCAAAGGCAGAACAGGCAGAGTCCTCCTTGGTGCTCTGAGGGGGAGAGAGCCCCAAGAGAGGAAGAACCAACAATTCTGACAATGCCAAGAGCCTCAGGACCCTCTGGATCCCAGAGCTTTCTATACTGGATATGATGTGTATGGGCTGGAATCCCTCTGTGGTCAGTTTGGGGTCACTGCCCTGGCTGCTCCTCACTGCAGGTGCCACCTTTCACCCCAGTGTGGTACAAGACCCAGTGGCCTTGGTCTGCATTCCAATCCTTGGTAGTAACTCCAAACTAGAGGTGTCTCCCTGCTGGAAGCAGCCACTGTCTGGGAAATCACTCTGCTAACTTCCAACAGTGCAGTGGGTTAGTAAAACTGACTGAAAAAGTCAAATCACTGAACAGAATTAGTTCTGTTCTCACTCAGACCAGGACACCTACACCAAAGCCTTCTCCTCTGGGAATCTGTGCCAAAGATGGGGTCTGGAAGTGGAGTGAGAGTGGAGTGTTTGCTTTGCAGACACTGAGCAGCCTGCAGTGACCACTGTCCCAGTCTGTTTTCTTCTCTGAAGAGCCAGGAGAAGTAATCCAGTCTGTTTTCTCCTCTGAAGAGCCAGGAGAATGAATCCAGGGTCCACCACTGGCTCTTCTTCTCCCAGACCCAATGCTAACTGCACAGAGAGGACCCTGGACAAGCCAAAGCTTTGATAAAAGCCAGTTTATGAAACTCCTTGATGTGCTGCTGCCTCTCCCCTGTCTTTGCATGTGTCACTCAGGATCTTTGGGCAAGGGACTCCTCAGTCACCCCTCCTGGGGCACCAACACCATGGCAGTGTTTGAGGAGGGCTGGTGACAGATGGGTTCCTCCACTGACAGACAGCAGAAGTTCAGCAGGGAGGGAACACTCAAGAGAAGCTGGTGACTGCAAACTGCTCTCACTTGGGTCATGATGAAAGGCTGTGGGAGTTGGGGTTGTTCAGTCCAGAGAAGGTGTCAGGGGGACCTTAACTGTGGCCTTTGAATATCTAAAGGGGGTTTGTAAGAGAGATGGAGAAAGTCTTTTCATCAAGGCCTGTAGTAACAGGACACAGGGCAATGGTTTGTTTTACAGTGAGGGTGGTGAGACCCTTCAGTGGGTTGCCCAGAGGAGTTGTCACCATTGGAAGTGTTGAAGGGCAGGGTTTTGAGCAGCCTGGTCTAGTGGGAGGAGGGGGCAGCAGGGTGCTGAAACCACCTCGTGTTGGAAGCTCCTTTCCAACCCAAATGATTCTGTGATACCTTGGAGGAAGCAGGACTGGCCCCGTGCAGGGAGATGGGCACCAACCAGCCCCTGCAGGTGGCTGCTGCTCCCCACCCTGGGCTCTGTTTCCATGGCACTGGCTGCCAGGACACCAGCTCCATGTGCAGCCTGCCTGGTGAGGAAGGAGTGACTGAGATCTCTGCTTGGCACTGAGCCTCTCAGCCTCCTGCTTCTGCCTTGTTGCTCTTGGCAATTGTCCCTCTTCTCCCTCTGTTTTTCCACCAGGAGATCTCACACTCCTCTGCCTTGGCAGCAGGCAGACAGACAAGAAGGGGTGGACAGACACATGGACAGCTCAGCAAAGGCTCTCCTGTGATGAAGAGTCTCCCTGAACTCAAGGATCCCTGAATTAAGGAGCTGGCACTGAGCTGTGGGGAGCTGTTTAAGGAACCAGAGACTCTTTTCCTAAGACTGTAGACTTTTTTTTGGGGTGGGAAGGGATCTTTCAAGGTCATCCAGCCCAACCCCCCTGCAGGGACATCTGCAACTAGAGCAGGGTGCTCAGAGCCCCATCTGACCTGACCTGCAACGGTGCCAGGGATGGGGCATCAAACATCTCTCTGGAAACCTGGGGAGTGTCTCACCACCCTCAGTGTAAAAAAATCCAAACCAACAAAAATAGAGAAACTGAGAGGCTGGGGAAAATAAATCAGTGCCAGGTGACAGAGCTATGAACTGGACTAATTTCCATTATGAACTGGGAACCCTTGTGATCCTGGGGCCCCCAAAGGGCTTTGCTTGGCAGCTTCCAACCTTGCAGCCCTGAGGACCAGGAGACCACAACTGATGGATGAGCAGCTGGCTGCAGCTCTTTGGGCTGGTGCTGGGCTGGCTTCTCTGGCTCAGTGGCACCCCAAAGCCTTAACAGGAGCCCCATCTCAAGCTGGTTCAGCAGAATAAAACAAAAGAAGAGGTGGTGGGCAGATCTGAAGGTGAGGGAACAGGGCAGATGCAGTGACAGGAAAATTCTATGGAGAAGAAGCAGAAGCTGCTCTGCACCCACACACCCAGGCCCAGCAGCAAGAGCATTGAAATGGAAATGACTTGCTATTTCCAGTACCAATATCCTTCCTGCTTGGGAACAAGGCAAGGTGGGAGACACTGGGCAGAGCCAGTCTCCTCCAAGTGGCAGAAGAGGACAGGAGGGATTTCAGAGCTCCTTAGAAAGCCCCAATCATTATTCTAATGCAGCATTATTCTGTTCTGCTGGGAGACACATGGAGGAGTCCCAAAAAACACCAGCCCAACACCCAGCTTCATTTACCCACAGCACTGGCAGCAGCAGAGGAACCTGAATCCCTGCTGCTCCCTGCTGTGGCTGCACCCACCTGGCCCCAGGGGACTTACTCAGTGTTGTAGGAGCTGGCACCACACCAGTTCCTCAGGGCCAGCATCTGCTGACAAGTGCCAGTGAGCAAGAGCTGGTGGCTGAGCTGTGCCTGGAGCCAGCCTCCTCCCTCCAGGCTGCAGAGGAGCAGCCTGTGGTTGTGGAGACATCCCACCTTGCACTGGAGATCCACTTTGCCTGCAGTGTGGAGCAATACCAAGGTCAGGCCAGGCACAGGGATGTGCATCCAGTGCAGAAGGCAGATCTGGAGGGTCTCTGGTTCTTCTTCTGTTCATCTGTTCATTGTTGGTTTTCTTCTCTTAGGGGGTTCTCCCCCTCAGAGCACCATGGAGGACTCTGCCCCTTCTGCCTGTGATCCTGCTCTGCATGATTCCTGAATCCAGCACCAGAATCCAGCTCCTGTCTGCTGCTGGTCCCAGTCTGGGACTCTCCCAGTGCCTGCTCCACAGCATCAGTGACAGTGACATAATTACCATCAGGGGTTCAGTACTGGTTTGGTACATATTTGAATATATTCCATTTTTAATGGATTATTTTCATTTCCATTCCATCTGTTCTGGTTTCCTTCTCTAATGGCTCAGTCTCTCTCCTTTATTCCCCTTCTCTTCCCTCTTGGGGTTAACAGAGGGAGGCTGTTACAGGTCTAAGGGGTCCCCCTGACCCTAAACCCTGACAGGAGTGAAGACATTCCACCCCAGGCAGGCTCAGTGTTACTTCAGGACAAGGTTTCCATGAATAACTCCCCTCATCTGCCAAACCCAAATGAAAATTTGCTGCCAACAGCCATGAGCACTCAGGGCAGGGAACTGGGGTTGTTTAGTCTAGAGGACACTGAAAGGAGACCTCACTGCTGGTAGAGCTACCCAACAGGAGAGTGTAGCCAGGTCAATTCTCCCCATTTATTAATGAGAGAACAAGAGGGAATGGCCTCAAGTTGAGTCAGGGGAGGTTTAGATTGGATATTGGGCAGAATTTACTGGGAAAGTGGTCAGGCACTGGAAGGGGCTGCCCAGGGAGGAGGTGGAGTCACCATCCCTGGAGGGATTTAAAAAGGAGTAGATGTGGCACTTGAGGCTGTGGGCTGCTGAAGAGAGAGATGCTGGGATGAAGGTTGGATTTGATGACCCTAGAGCTCCTTTCCAACCATGATGACTCTGTGATTCTGATCCAGCAGCCATCCCCACATGCCCAGTTCCCCCTCTTCCTCCCAGCAGCAGCCCCAGAGCAGCCCAGAGTAGCACAGAACACCCCAGCAGGCAGGTTCAGAGCAGCTCTGGCAACACCTCCCCTCACTCAAGCCCTGGCAGTAGCTTGTGTGTGAATGAGAGTGTCTGAAAACCAAAGGAGTGATGCAGAGGGCACCAGAGAGGCAGGCAAATGTGGGGAGCAACCTGCTGGAAGAGCCCAGAGCCAGGCACTTGTGTGTCTCACACCCCTGCAGCTCAGCATGTCCAGGGCATTCAGCTCCTTCCATCTTCACCTGGGCTATTCTGGGAAAGTCTGCCTGGGATTCATCCCCCCCCCCCAACATGTCACACTTCACAGCTCCTTCCCACGAAGAGCTTGCTCAGCAGCTTCTCTCCTTGCTCTGAAGCAACACTGCTCTGCTGCCTGCCCTGCCCCCAGCCCTCCAGGGGTACCTGGCTCCCCCCACAGCCCAGGGAAGACGTGGGCAGCCTAATGCAAGCCACACAGCTCCTCACAGCAGTGGCCTCTGGGTCCTGCTTCCCACCAAGGGCAGGAGGAAAGGCTAGGGTTAAAAGCTCCACCAGGGTTTCTGGGTTCTCTTTCCAGCCAAGGCAAACAGAGGTCCCAGGAGGTTCAGTGCTCAGGGGCAACCTGGTCATCTACTCCCAAGCCACCTCTCAGAATCACTCTGGTGTTAGCCTACAGCAAAATGCTTCTTTTGAGGATAGCAGAAGGTTTGTGGCTTCCCAGAGAAGAGTCTCAACTCCTTTCTGGCTTCTTGAGAGCTGGAAGTGCCCAAACACCCTTGGTTGCTGTGGATTTTGCTCCAGCTCCTTCCCCCAGTAGAGAATTCACCAATTTTCCTGAAAGCCCATCAGAAATTAGCACCCAGCACAAGGGCAAGGGCTGTGATGCAGAACAGACTGAGCTGCTGAGGCTGTGAACACTTCCACTCCATTTCCATCTCTTGCAGGAGGAGTTTGCAAGAGGTGGGAACTCCAAGGAGCTCCACGTTCAAGCCTCACAAAGGGAAGGAGCCAAGATGCTGCCTCCTCCCAGGGCTTCCTTGATGCAAAATTCATGGAGAACCAAATTGAGCATTTCACCCACTTGTGGCAATCAGTTTCCAGTCAGGCTGCCAGCAGGGCAGACAACAGCTTGTGTCCCTACAAATCTGCTATTTTTAGGACATTTAATCCTTCCCCTCATAACCTTCTCTGGCCTGAGTGTTGTCTGTGAGTGGCCTCAGGGCAGCCACTTGTAGAACCAAGAACGACAAGTTCCTCTGTCAATTATTTTCAGGCTTCCAGACCTGGCTGTGGCTTCACTGAGGAATTCTGTAGATTTTCCTTCTTCATTCACCCATTTTCTTGTTGGCATCATATAAACCTCTTCCATCCTAACAAGACAAAAAAACCTCCAGGTGCAAACACCTCTCATATGTCAAATTTCCCCATACCTGTGTCCTCCTGTTGCTCCTCAGCTTTGGCTCCAAAGGATGCTCTGCTGGGGTTTTAGAAGAGAACCAAACACCTCATATTCTGGTAGCTGGTTTGGCCCAGAGTTTTTGGCAGGTGCTCACTGAGGCAGCTGTAATCACTCATTTAAATATCTCATTTATTTATTATTATTTTATTTTAGAAAGCTCCCTAACAACACAAAAGATTCCTCTCCTGCACCTCACTGGAACTGTGTGCATATTGCCATGGCAACAATACCAGAGATTTTCTGTGGTCCCAAACCTATTTTATTGCTTATTAGATATCAGTGCAATAAATAGATATAGAGAGAGCTCTGTTCTCCCATCTGTCTCTTCCTTCTGCTTATTTCCAAGTGCAATACAACCATTTGGCTCAGCCACAGCTTGCTTTCCTTCTCATGGGGATAAATTGAAGGAAACAGGGATGTAGCTGCTGGGGGTCATGGATGTGGTGGGGGGAAGGAGGAGGAATTAAAGACATTGCCAAAGACATGAACCTGACACACAGGGAAAAACCTCTCAGCTCTGATGACACCTTCAGGGTTAAACCAGTTCCTCTGTGCAGTCCAGGTCTGTGATAGGTGGCTGTCCCATCTCCCAGCTGGGAAGAGAAGCTCAGAAGGATTGTGGCCAACACAAACCTCATTTGCTCCTGGTGGAACTTCTGCAGCTCAACCCCAGCTGGTTGGTTTCCTGTCACTGGGGAAGTTGAGTCAAGTGCTCTGTCCCTGGTCAGTGAAGAGGAAACCCAGCACAGCTCAGCTGCATCCACTGAGACCTTCCTACCTTCTCAAAAGAGGTCACCACCCCAATCAACACCTCATCCCAGTACAAGCTGTTCCCTGGAATGGGAAGAGACCAGTAAGGAGACTCTGTGCTGGTGCTCCTCCCTAATCACCTGCCTCAGATCAGAACCCACACCACTGGCAGCTATTTGACATGCCCTGTCTGAGGGAATTCATTCCCTCTGGCACTGCCTGCCTCACTTTCCCACCCCCACAGCCTCCCCTGGGAGAGGGGGCTTGTTCCCAGCCTTCCAGCTCCTGTATATTCTTAATTAGTTAATTCTAATGCTGCATGTCAACTTGATGCTTCCCAAGGGGGCCAAACCACCCTAAGAGACCAAAAGCTCTTCCCAGCTGAATCCTTTGGGAGCCTCTGCTAGAAATGAGCCTCTGCTCAGCCAGGGTGAGACATTCCCAGCACCCTGACTGCTCCAAGACTGGAGCTGCACCTCCTGCTGTAAAACCTGCACTTCCTTACCCTGCAGAACCAGCATCCCCACTCAGCAGATGGGAGCTGTGGTGGGATAGGGGGTGTCAAACTGGTCCTCAGCTTTCTCAACAGAAACACCTCCTCTCCTGCCTCTCCATCAGTTCTGGATCTCTCAATGCAGATAAGAATGGGCAGGGAGGACACACAGCCTTGTCTAGCTGGGGAGGACTTGAGTTCAAAGAGTAACCATCACAGCAGCCTCTCTTCCCCAGAGAGATGGTGGCTGCCCCATCTCTGGAAACACTCCAGGGGAGGTTGGCAGGGGCTCTGAGCTCTAGATCTCCCTGCTCCCTGCAGGGAGATTGAACCAGATGAAGTTTAAAGGTCCCTTCCAAGCCAAAGCATCCAGCTGACCTGCAGAGGGAGACCAGGATGACTCGTTCCCATCATTTCTCACAGGCTGGAAAAAAAAAAAATCTACTGCCCTTCTGCTGAAGCAAATCAAGCCTCTCAATCACACGACCATGACCACCAAGCCTGGGGGACCTGCACACCCTTCTCGAGGAGGAAGGTGTTGCTAAGCAGTTGCTAAGCAAGTGGTCAGGTCAACAGAGAAGAAGCAAATGAGAAGCTTCTCTGATGTTGACACTTTCTATCTTGTAGCAGTATCCTGCAGCAAGGCTGCCCCTTTTGCCTCGTGTGGCCACTGAAACATCTGCTTCAAATTCACAATTGCAGTGATCAAACCAACAGCTGGCTCAGAGCAAGAGCAGGGGAATAAAAAATAAAGTTGGAGTAGATAGTAGCATGTGGAAAGGCTGGAAGATCTAAACCTGCCAGCTGCTGAGCCAAGAGCATCCATTCCCCTCCACCCTGTGAAGGAAGATGTTTCCTTCTGGGGGTTTGTTGCCAGCAGAACCAGATGGAATGTGCCAGAGAAAACTCAAAAGCTGGTTGAAGAGTGCTGCAGAAATCACCTGCTGCTGGCACCACCTTCCGTGTGAGTCCCTGTCCTGCCGGCTGAGCACCAAGAAAAACAGCCTAGCCCAGCAATTGCAGCCAAGGGAGGTCCAGCTGCGAGCTCTCTGACACTCTCTACTGGTTGGAAGTGTTTTTTTCAACACATGCTGAGCAATCGCAGCATGGTGAGGGTTGGAAGGGAGCTCTGGAGATGCTGGAGCCCAGTCCCCTGCCAGAGCAGGGGGACCCAGGGCAACCCACTCAGGAAAGGGCTCTGCAGAGCTCTGCAGGTTTCCACCGGGCTCTGCAGGGCTCTGCCATCCTCTGCTGGACTTCGACAGGGTCTGCCAGGCTCTGGAGGTCCCCACTGGGCTCTGCCAGCCTCTGCTATGCTCTGCGGGGCTCTGCCATCTCCCCTGGGCTCTGCTGGGCTCTGCAGGGGTCTGCAGGTCTCCACCGAGCTCTGATGGGCTCTGCCAGGCTCTTATGTGTTCTTCTGGATTCTGCTGGACTCTGGAGGTCTCCACCAGGCTCTGCTGGGCTCTAAAGGGGTCTGCAGCTCTCCACTGGGCTCTGCCAGGCTCTGATGGGTTCTGTTGGACTCTGCAGGTCTCCACTAGGCTCTGATGGCCTCTGCCAGTCTCTGAAGGACAATGCAGGGGTCTGCAAGTCTCCACTGGGCTCTGCCAGACTCTTCCAGGCTCTGCTGGACTCTGCAGGTCTACCACTGGGCTCTGAGGGGCTCTGCCAGGCTCTGATATGTTCTGCTGGATTCTGCTGGACTCTGCAGGTCTCCACCAGGCTCTGCTGGGCTCTGTCAGGCTCTGCTGGGTTCTGCTGGACTGCAGGTCTCCACCGGGCTCTGCTGGGTTCTGCTGGACTCTGCAGGTCTCCACCGGGCTCTGCTGGACTCTGCTGGACTCTTCAGGTCTCCACCGGGCCCTTGCCGGGCTCCGCAGGTCTCTTCAGGCATCTACGGTGCCCCCCCGGGCCGTGGCGGTGACTACACGTCCCCGCATTCCCCGGGAACCCACCGGGGCTCACGGGACATCAGCAATGCACGGGCCACCGCCATGCGGACACCAAGCCCCTGGCCTCGGGGCTACAACTCCCGGCATCCCTCGGGAACCGCCCGTTGAGCGGCGGTCGGTAACGAGCGGAGAGCGAGACACGATCCTTGGGACCGTTAATGACACCGAATCGTCCCCTCCAACTCTCCACAGGGCTGTGGCGGGAAGTGTCGGGTCCCGCCTTCCACCCGCCATCTCCGTGCCCAGGGCATGCTGGGAAGCGTAGTCCTTGGGGTCGCGTCTCCATGTTGCTCTCCCGGGGCATTTCGGGAGTTGTAGTCCCGGCAGTCAGGTGACCCTGGCTTCACCTGCTGTTTCCCGTGGCATTCTGGGAGTTGTAGTCCCGGGGACGCGTCTCCCCGTCCGCCATCTTGTGCCCCGGGGCATGGCGGTACATGTAGGCCCGGGGTGAAGGGCTGAGGGTTCCCCCATTTATTGACTTATTCAGGTCATCCAACCTGAATATCCCTTTTTTTTTCTTCATGATACAAAAAGAAATCACATTTCTAGCTAGAATTAATAGCCATAATATTAATATGATGGTTATTATTTTTATAATAGCAATATTATTAAGATTAATAATAGTAATAGTATATGTAGTCCCAAGGTAAAGGGCTGAGGCTTCACCATTTTGATGACTGTTATGCCTTTCTTCTTGATAATGTGAAAATAAACCAAATATCTAACCATAATTAACATGAAGTGTAAACATGACAGGTTGTAAGGTAATTTATGGCTATTTTATAAAAATGATAACTTCTAGGTTAATTTTAAAGACTATTACACGAGTTTCATCCCAGTGAAGGACCACAGGAAGACAATGGCATCCCTAGACCTTGTGCTTGGAAATGCAGGAATCTTGGTTCTAACTGAATGAGACATCACTGTAGTTGCATCTGAAGTGTCATTCTAAATAAATGAACAAAAGAATTAAAAAAAAAAAAAAAAAAAAAAAAAAGAGACCTTAAAAGCAAGTGTTTATTAAGATCAGTGAGAGAAAGTGGGAAG
Source organism: Ceyx melanurus (assembly GCA_024611195.1). Lineage (NCBI taxonomy): Eukaryota > Metazoa > Chordata > Aves > Coraciiformes > Alcedinidae > Ceyx > Ceyx melanurus. Next base: position 21,680 of record JANHGL010011866.1, on the reverse strand, counting down.
ATCATAATGCTGTGGGATGTGGAAAGGAGCAGTGAATAGCTCACACAACACACTGGGGGAAGATCTGGGTGAATAGATGTAAAAGGCTTTGGAGTAGGTCCTGATCAAGGGGCTGCTCATTAGCACGACCAGCCTGGTCAAATTGGGCCTAGCCATGAGTGATAACAGCATCTGACACTCTGGTATGTTCAGCAAAACAGTCACAGATCATTTGCTAGAGTCAATTAATTTAGTGTGCAGATGTTGACAAAGGCAGCAGACGTGCAGCTCCTGACTTAAAATACACAAAATTCCCAAATAACTACATGTTCATTCATATTCAAACTAATATACAGAAACTTTGGCAGGTTTTGTATGAACAGAAATTAATTAAAATATCCTACAAAACGGAAAAAAAAAAAAAAAGTTATTTTATTTACAATAGCCAGGATTTAAAGTCTTCATTTTTTCTAACTTTCCTTAAGAAGTTTGGCTTTTCCCATTCCACTGTGAACATTTCTTTCCCTCTGCTGTTACTCTCTTGTAAGTTGATTCATGTCCCTAAGTCCAGGCTTCTTGTAGAATATGAAATACTGTGGAGTTCCTCAACCCTCCCTTTTGGATAATCAGTTATGATACAGGAACTGCAGAAGAGACTCTTCCTTTTAGCATCACATTTGTAGATTGAGCAGAACACCCAAGGTCTTTAGAACATTAGGAACGTGCCTATACTTAGGCACATGCATCTCAACTTCACTGCCAGTTATTGCCTAGAATTGGAGCACAGACTGTTAGGAGAACATTCCGTGTTCTCAAAGCTATTGGTGGACAATATCCTGGACATACCTTTTTGCTCCCTGAAGTGCCTGCGAGGCAAATCAACACCTTGCAATACCTGCATAAGCCTTCAGAAGAAAGAAAGGTCATTTGAAGGCAGTAGGTAGAAAGGTGATTTCTCGTTGAAGCTAAGTGGTGCTGTGAATGCCTCAGTGTCTTGGCTTACCAGCTTTATGATGGTTGTAGTTCTAAGTTCAACCTATATCTGAAAACCTTTCCTTGTGACATTCACACTTAGAGTCTGTCTGTAAGGAACTATCTTAAAGGTGGCCAGCGATGGATTGGGAGACCTTGGGAACAGCCTGTCAGTGAAGAGTTTTTTCAAAGCCCCTTTAACCTCCTGGTTCCTCAGACAGTAAATGAAGGGATTGAGCATGGGAGTTACCATCGTGTACACGACTGACACCAACTTGTTTAATTCAAAGGGGTAGATTCTCTTGGGCCGGGCATACATGAACAGAGTGGCTGAGAAGAAGATAATGACTACAGTGAGGTGAGAAGCACAGGTGGAGAAGGCTTTCTTCCTGCCCTGGGCTGTGGGTATATGCAGGATGGTGTTGATGATACAGACATAGGAGATAACTGTGACAGACAAAGGAATAGGAAAAATCAGCAAGGCCAGGACAAAATCCACTATTTCAGCCGTTGTTACGTCGGCACACGAGATGTTCAGCAAGGGACTGATGTCACAGAAGAAGTGGTTGATGACATTGGAGCCACAGAAAGCCAGCTGAGAGATGAAAAAGACTTTGAGCATGGAGATCAGGAAGCCTACGAGCCAGGAGCAGGTGACTAGCTGCAGGCAGAGCTGGTGGTTCATGACGACCGGGTAGCGCAGGGGATTGCAGATGGCCACGTACCGATCGTAAGCCATGACTGCAAGGAGGACACACTCAGCACAAACAAGGGAGATGAAGAAGTAAAGCTGGGTCATACAGCCTCCAAAAGAGATATTCTTGCTTTCAAGAAGAAAATTCACTAGCAGTTTGGGGACAGTGACCGAGATGTACCAAGCCTCCAGGAAGGAGAGGTTGCCGAGGAAGAAATACATGGGCTTGTGAAGCTGATGCTGCATCTTTATCAAGACAATTATGAGTATATTTTCCAAGATGGTCAGCGTGTAGGCCACCAGGAACACCACAAAGAGCAACATCTGAAGTTCCGTGATAGTTGGAAATCCCAGAAGAATAAATTCCTGGAATCTCGTGCTGTTTTTTGGCTTCATGGCAAAGGGCATAGCATCGAGCTTCAGGAAAAAAAAAAAATTAAAGATAACAAAAGAGAAAAAACATGGAATATTTTTAAAATCAAGGAAATAGTAGGAGCAACTACAGAGGAAAAGAGGAAAGAAGCGGCAAGTTGAAAAGAAGAATGGAAGAATGATAAATAAGGAAAAACCTGAGGGGGAGCAAAGGAAGAAAATTAGCACATTCAGAGCACAGACCATTTTGAAGATAGAAGAACAAATTTAATAAGATATTTTGATATGGGTTCATAATTAGTGGCCCAGATTATTAATGAAATCCATGGATCTTGAATGCCCATCTAGCTGTTATGCTAGATACTCAGTTCTCTTGCAGGGGATACTGAGTAGCTAGGATGCAATCTGCATCATTGAGGCAGTTGGGCTTAGTTCTGCAAAGCAAAGTCTTCTCTGTGGAGTCAATCTTTGTCTCCACTACATTTTCCCAGCATAGAAAGCCTCAAGATACTCACTAAATGAAACAGGTATTTCCAGAGAACAATGTGTTCTTCTAAACAAAGCTCTCAGGGAAGACAAATTATTCTTTGCAAGAATGTTTTTTTTGGATGAATGTATTTTTTGTCTGTGTCTTTTCCACTCCCATGCCTTGTTTTCCACTTCACTACCTATTCATCTTTTTAAAAAAAACTAATGAGATAATTTTCACATATGAAAATTCTCAATTTTGAGAGGTTAAATTGAAAAGAAAAAAAAAAACCACTCTGAAATGTTATAGTTCACATCTCCTTTAACCTTACCTTCCTCTAATGTAATCCAATAAATGCTTTTTCATCTTATTTTAAGCATTCTACTAGTGTAGGATTTTATTTCATGTTAAAAACAAAGAAACAGTCCCTCTCTTCCTCTGTCCACAAAATTATTAGAAAAAAAATTTCAATAAATTAGGTATTTGGTGATGGAAGAACATTCATCTTCGTAAAACAATTCATTGACACTGAAACACCCATCCAGATATTTTTCATTCAATATCTTTTATAGCTTCAGAATGGGCAATATAAACACAGTTGAAGACTTGTACTGTGTGAACTACTTTAACTTTCTGCCCCTGTTACTGTCAGCTCTTCCTACCATGAGAAATTCACAGGTCTAAGAAGAAGCTGCAAGTGTCTCAAAATTCAAACAGTTCATCTTACACATCAGTTAAATCACTAGATAAGCAATTACAAGAGGGATTCTCCTAACTCATATGCAATGTGTACCTTTGTCACTTGAACCTGAGCCCTCCTAACATCAAGAGGACTGTAACAGAGCTGGAAATCATCTGCTGAAGTTCAGATAGCTATCAGCTTAGTTATCTAATATACAATATACTCAGCTTGGTTTTCCTTGTAGGGAATAGAGATAGAAAGGTTTTTCTAGCTCTCATGGAGAGGAAAAGGTCTAAAATAGTTCAAATGGATCCCTCCATTGTGATGTCCATTTTTCTTTCCCTTCACTCTGTAAGTGGAAGGCAACAAGCAGCTCAGAAGCCTCTGTGTGTCACTCAGTGGAGTTCCTATGAATGCTGTAGATGGCAAAATGTCCATGGATTATTTCCTCCTTGGATGGGGCTGATGACCTTACCAAAATTCCTGAAGAAGAACAGTGGAACACTTTCTTCTCTTCTACTTCACACCACTTCAGCAGTGCTTGTGGTCCCATTCATGAACTGGTTAGGGAAGACAGCCCTTCTTCATGGTTTAGTGGAAAAAAAACCACATAACCCATGTGATGGGAGTTGTGCAAAACACACTGGTGTGACTTCCCTGCTCATAAACAAGCAGGTCAGGGTAAGATTATAGAAGTAATGACCCATGGGACTGCAGTGTTTACTGGGCCTTGGTATACCCAAGGAGGAAACTCAGGCAGACTCATCTCTCCTCCTAAGGCTCACTCTGCAGCACTTGCAGCTCATGAAACAAAACAATAACCTCATGTAGCTGCCATGAAACATGTTGGGGAAGAGACTATTTCTCAGTTACCTCCTAGTGATTCTTCCCATGAACAAGCTTCAGGAAGCTTCCAAACCCCCTGAATCTGTGTCCACAGAGTTATCTGTCACTGTGCCTACACCTTCAGCTGTGTTTGCACAAAGCAGATCAGCAGACAGAACCAATTTCTCTCCACGTTTGTGTTCTGTGGCCAGTTCAGAGACATGTACAGGTCTGATAGATCTCCCTCAAGACCTTTCTGGAGAGAAGGAAGGCTACCCTCCCACACCTGAATGGGCACATCCATGGCAGGACATAGCTTTGTTTGAAGCCTCCTTCTTTGTTAGCTCATCATCTCTTTGGCTGTTGGTTGTGGCAGAGCCAACCAGCTCTGCAGAGTGTAACTCCATGGCTATTTTCCTCTAATTATTGTTTTCTATAGATAGTAAAGGCAAGATTTCTCTGCCCTGAAAATTCCTCAAGCACTGTATCATCAGTCCTTCATACGTAACATTCTAAAATCATGCTGTGGTTGAATTCTTAAGGAGATATTTACAGTTTAGATACAATAACTAGATCCACAGTTAGCTCTAAAAGAAATGATTACAGAAGCACAGAATGTTAGGGGTTGGAAGGGACCTTGAAATATCATCTAGGTGTGACAACATGGCATCTGCAAAGCATAAGGCTGCCAAAGAGGATGGGCAGATTTGCTAACACTTTTGTCTGCAGTGACATGAGCAGAGCAACAGGATTTAATGGCATCTCATCCAGAGACCAGTGGTGTGATTGGCTTTTGGAAGACGTGCTGTGCTTGGGGCTTTGGAAAGAAAATGAATTCTTTTTATAGGAAGTTTTTGTTTTGTTTTTTTATTTTAAAGCAAGTGAAGACTCTTGTTGCTGGTGCTTTCTACTGCCAAGTAAATCCTGTCTGAAGAGATGCTCTGATGGGAAATCTGTAAAATTCAGCTCCTTTGAAGGAGAAAGCTTCCCATTCTGGAACATCTCTTTCCAACTGAAGTAACAATTACACTCTGGACATTCAGGAAATCTCAGGATTTATTTACACTGGAAAGTTCTGAACTGGGTAGATGAATTTCACACACTTAGTTCCTAGAAACCCAGGAACAACCCATCTGAACTGTTGCAATGCCTCTGATGGTGATGTACATACTGCTATGAACTTAAGCCTGTCTGGTTGGGTTTCATTGTATTAATGTATTGCAGGTGAATAAGGCTCATCTTTCCCCTACAGAATGGGTGGAAGGAATGAAACCAGTGTCATGTATTTCATTCTCCTGGGTTTTCCCACCACTGCTGAGCTGCAGCTGCTCCTCTGTTTTACTTCTGACCTATTTGTTAACCATGTTGGAAAACTTCCTTATCATCCTCACCATCCGAACTAACCAGGGTCTGCAAAAACCCATTTATATCTTCCTAGGAAACCTGTGTTTCTTAGAGATCTGGTACGTTTCTGTCATTGAGCCCAAGATGCTCACAGATTTCCTCTCTGAAGACAAACACATCTCATTCCAGGGGTGCATGACACAGCTGTATTTCTTTGTGACTTTAGTTTGCACTGAGTATGTTCTGTTAGCTGCTATGGCCTATGACTGTTTCCTGGCCATCTGCAAACCTCTCCACTATTCACTCATCATGAATCCTCAGTTCTGTGCTCAGCTGGCAGCTGGCTGTTGGATGTGTGGCTTGACCACTTCTTCCATCAAGCTGAGCTTCATAGCTCAGCTCTCCTGTGATGGAAACAAAATCAATCACTATTTCTGTGATATTTCACCCCTACTGAATATCTCCTCCTGGGCTGAGCTAGTGGACTTCATCTTGGCTCTGATGGTCATCATGGTGCCCCCGTGTGCTGTGGTCACCTATATTTACATCAGGTCCACCGTGTTGAAGATCCCTTCTTCTCAGGGGAGACAAAAGGCCTTTTCCACCTGCAGCTCCCACCTGATCATGGTGATATTGTTCTACTCCACCACTCTTTCCACTTACGCCCACCCTAAGGTGATGTATACCTACAGAGCCAACAAGCTGCTGTCACTTTTGTACACAGTAGTTGTGCCACTTCTGAATCCTCTCATATATTGTCTCAGAAACAAAGAAGGCAGGTTTGCCCTGAGGAGGACCTTCACTTGCACAAGACACACACAAGAAATCAACTAAAGACTTCTGGAGAAGGAGCTTTGCTCATGAAGATCAGCTGGCAGTGCTGATGAACAGGAGGTTCAGAACTTAATCCATGCCAAAGTGAAACTCTCCTATTCATGCACCCAGTAACCTTATTTATTGAACTGGACCTTGAGAAATCTCTGTTTTATCTATGTTTATACTATGGATTTATGTTGGGAGATTTAATAACGTTAAATTATGTTATTTTTGGCTTGTTTTCTCCCTGTGCTGCCTACCTTTCTTAAAAGTCTTCAGCTGAATGGCTGCTCCAATGATAAAAAGGAAACCCCAGATTTTGTTTGCTCTAGATAGATTACTAACATTGTGTGGGATTGTTAAAGGTGTGTAAAATGCAGATATCTGCATCTGATTTGTTTATGCTGAGATTCTGTCATTTTCCCTGGAAAGAAAGATGCACTGGAATATAATTACAACCTTACTTTCCTTAGATACCTGATTTAGGATAAAATAAAGGAAACAACTTTTCTAATATAGCAAAAGAGGGAGTATAAAGAAGTAGCTCGTGCTGTGGTGTAGCTACAGTGTCACTCAGGCTCAGTCTCTGGTTCACAACAGGGCCCTGGTATCCTGAATAACCTTATTATACTGAGGGCACACCAAATAATTCTCTCCAAGAAGACATTCAAACACAACTGATGGGGTAGATCACCTCCATGTTCCCTAAATAAAACACCCTAGGCTCCTTTACTGTTCATGGATTATCACCCCCAGAGGTTATTAATTTGAAGACAATTTAAAAGATAAAACAAAAGCACAAGCAAAAAAAAACAGGGAATATTTTCTCTGCTTTCCATTAGCAGCAGGTGATCTGCCCTCTCCAGGAAAGACAGGTTCCATCACATCTAACAGTGATTTGGGAAGACAAATGCCATCACTCCAAAGGTTCCCCCTTCCCCACAGCTTTTATTTCTGTCATATGATCTGGAATATCCTTTTGGTCATTTGGTTTTAAAGCATTGATCTGATTGCTTTGAAGTTGTTGGTTTTTTTCCCAATAAAATAATTCAAATGTACTGTGGTTTATCATCCAATTGTTATGTTTTTATGTCCACTAATAATGATGAAGCTAGATAACCTGAAACAATAAATTACCTATTAAGTGTTCTTAGGGAAGGAAAGAACAAAGATAAATATTACACACACACAAACCTGATAATGCAAATTCTCTCTTGCACCTGAAAGTTTATTTCTGAAAGCTTTCCCACTGAACACTTGGAAATTCAAGGTAAGGTGCCTTTATAGCAAATAAATCACCTCTCACAAGTAATGTAGATAAGACTAGGACTCCAGTCTTAAGAATCTTTCTCTCTTAAGCTCATTGCCTGACTCTGAGCTTGTGAGAACACATGCAAAAGTAGAATAGTCTTGTTATAGAAGGCACTTGCTTGTCACTAATCACAAGTATTTGGAAGCTTTTGTATCAAGAATAGAGCTATTTCACGTGGATTTATTTCCAATCACTATCCAAATCAGAGGGAATTTAATACAATCTAGTGCAAGTAAATGTGATGCTCCTGTGCTGGAAGGAATACAAGTTTGCTTGTTGAAAAAAAACCCAACACAACTTTTCTAGAGTGTCTGAGATACCCACACAGGAGTTGTGAGGTGATTTTTTTGCTTCCTGGAGTGGTTGATGGAATCCAGGTCAATTTTCCCATGGAGGCTGGACCCTCATTTGAAGCCATCTGAATCACATCAAGTGTTAGGAGGTGATTACCCCCTTCCTGACAGTCAGAGAAGAGCACATTTGGTGAACACTTCTTTTTGTTTAGGGAAGGAAAACATATTGATGAACAGGCAATGCCTGTCTGCTCTATTTTGGCATCTGAAAGGAAAAAGATTCAAATGGCTAATATAATTTTGATTAATTCCACAGTGTTTTGCTTAGTGGAAAGAAATCTAAAAGGAGCAGGGCAAGTTCTATGTAAGAAATAATAAGTAGAGACAGAAGGCACACAGAAGCAGCACTACACCTTATTGTTTGGGATTTCATCTTGGTTTCTCTTCTTTTACAGGCAAAGACAAATGGCACAAGGGAAAAAGAATTCATCTGAGGTTCAGATATCTGCTGTGAAGATCTAAGACTCTAGAAGCTGAATCTCCAGTGATTTTATGCACAGCTATTAAAGTGTGTGTAAGCAACATGCTAAGGAGAATGTCCTCATAAGCAGAGAGCTGAAAGGACAATGACCTGCTGGTTACTAAGACACTAATGAAAAAGCATCTGAGTGGACAAAAATGTGCAATATTTTCAGCAACGTGTTCAAAAAACCTCACCTGCCTTTAACCACAACATTACCAGGTATGGACATTGTGTTTTGTTCAGTCTGAGCTTAGCTTTGCTAAATTCAGTGATAGAAGTGCATTAAACATAGTTGTGGCTTAACTTGGATTTGAGTACTTAAAACAGGGTTTATGAATAGAATTCTTTCTTTTGGAAAGCATGTCAGTTAACAAGAAACCAGTATTTAATGGGTCTATATTCATCATCCTATATTTTCTATATCATCAACAAAGAGTGACTATTCCAGAGACTTCTTCAGATTTCAGGTAAACCAAAAATCTTCCTTAAGTGACTCTCTGGTACAAAAGCATCTCCAGTTGCTTCATTCATAGCTTAGGTTTCTGTTAGCCTGTTTAAAAAAAACCATTTACTTAAAGTAATAGTAATTGTTATTTAAACTAAACAGTTTTTAATAGGATGTAGGATACCTTTCTATTGAAAATGTTTTATTATCATAAAAGTATCATGAAAGTTTGTATCTGCCACATTTAAATCCTTGATAGTTACAGAGACAACTGGAATAAAAATAGATTTAAAACTATAATCAAGATTACATATCAAACAAATGGTTGACCGTAATTAGAGTATAGAAGGACTTATTTCTCTGTACACTGTATTTAAAGGCACCAACCCTATGTATATATTCAAGCCTAGGTGAGAAGACACCTAAGAGAACAAAATGACTAAATATAATTGAAAAAGAGTCACTTGAAACAGTCTGTCAAATAATACTATTTTGAATATCCTGTATGAAGTGAACACTTTGAGAACAATTATTTAAGAATCTCAACATTTGAGGGGTTTCTTCCAAGTACTTTTAAAAAATAAAGAAAAACCATAAAGAAATGTTGCTTTTTTTTTTTTTTTGATGGGTTAGCTGCAACCTTAGGTTGAGAATTTTCTGCCAATTACATCTGAAATAGTTGTTTAGACCCCCTTTAGAATGAAATTCCTGCTTCTTGAATGATTGTAAAATAATCTTTCAAAATATTTTGGATGAGCTGCATTCAGAATATTTCTTTAGACTGAAGACAACACAACAGGGTAATTGGTTAACTGTAGAGAAATGTATTAGAAAAAATCTTCAGACAAAATGCATCCATTTTACATTGTTTTCCATCTGTCTTTCTGGTTTTCATCTTTCCTATGTTTCATATATCTTATTGGTTCTTATTCTTCTAATTGCTTCTCCAGGCAGTGTCTGAAGTCCACTGCATCCTCATTTCTTATTTGAGTATCAGCTGAAAGGCAACAATGGAAAACCACACTAAGGTAACTGAGTTCATTTTGGTGGGGTTCAGATCTTATTCAGGGTCACAGCTCCTCCTCTCTGTTCTCTTCTCCACAATGTATGCTGTCACCTTGGTAGGAAATATCTGCATGATCCTCATCATTAGAATGGACTCCAGGCTGCACACCCCCATGTACTTTTTCCTAGAGAACTTGTCCATTTTGGACACCTGCTATTCCTCTGTCATCACTCCCAAAGCAGCACTGATGTTCTCAAGAGGCAGAAGAATCATTTCCTACAATGGCTGTGCATCTCAAATGTTCTTCTTCTCTCTCTTTGGTACAACAGAAGCCTTTTTCCTCGCTGTGATGGCTTATGATCGCTTCACTGCCATCTGCAATCCACTGCTGTACCAAATCATTATGAATAAAAGACTTTGTGTTTTCATGGTGGTGGGTTCTTATCTGTCAGGCTGCATCAACTGCACCATCCAGACAGGCTTTGCATTCAGTTTATCCTTTTGTGGACCCAAAGAAATAAACCACTTCTTCTGTGATGTTCCTGCAGTCATCCGTGCCTCCTGCTCAGACACAACTGTCAACAAAATAGTAATGCTGTCTGTCTGTGGATCAATTATTGTGGGCACTGCCTTGGTGGTTTTTATCTCCTATGGTTATATCATCACCACTATTGTCCAGATGCCTTCTTCTGAGAGCAAGCACAAGGCCTTCTCCACTTGCTCTTCTCACATGCTGTGTGTCAGCTTGTTCTTTGGGACTGTTTTCTTCATGTATGCTCAGCCTGGGGGCACATCTTCACCTGACAGGAGCAACACCATCTCTATGCTTTACACTGTTGTTATTCCCATGCTAAACCCTTTCATCTACACCCTCCGAAACAAGGAGGTGAAATGGTCTCTGATAAAACAGTTAAAAAGGAAAGGCTTTTTTAGTACCTTTATTAAGGATGAGAATGACCATGGTGTCCAGTTCACTACAGATGGTTGTTTAGAATGTAAAACAAGAGACATCAGGACTTGCTTTCAATAGTCTTTTGTGGTTATAGATGGTCAGTGTCATGGATGAAAGCAGGAGGTATAAAAGAAATTTAGGAGAAATAGATCAGATGAAGGTGTGAATTCATTTCAGATTTAGGCATTTACAGTCTATCTGAGGTGTAATACAGAGTCCTTCTATAATCATTCAAAAGGGACAATCATTTAAAAGCCATAATTAATCCCAATTGTATTAGACAGCTAAAATAGGACATAAAGCTCAGACTCTGGCAGAGCCTTATTTCTATGAATCTGAACACAGCCAGTTCAGGTGGAGACATTCTCACTGAAATCACCCAAAGATAAATAGGATCAATCAAGAGTGAACTGTCTGATTTACTTTTTGGGGGCTCTTTATTTGTTTGGGAGGCTTTTTTGGTTGGTTGGTTGGTTTGTTGTGTTGTTTTTCCTCAGTTTTGCCTTTATTCACTTACTTAGAAATGAGTGGAACCACTGAATTTTGGGTTCCAACTCTCAGGCATTGATGGGCAGGTGAAATCTTGTGTCTGAAACGACTCTAACAAAACCAACCAAAAAAGCTGAATTCTGTTTCCATGTGTTTGTGTGTGTGCTTGTAACAGGCAGGAGATATTTCTCTGTGATAGGTAAGCTTGTAACTGCACCATTTGTCCTAGTTTGACAGCTCTGGAAACATTCCAGGTCGGGTTTGAGGGACCTCTGAACAACCTGATATAGCTGAAGATGTCTCTGCTCACTGCAGAGGAGTTAGACTAGGTGACCTGTAATGATCCCTTCCAATCCCAAACATTCTGTGCTTCTCTTCTTGAACATGTTTAAGTTCACCTTTATAGCTGCTTGCAGTGGTTCAGAATTCTGGTGAATAAAGGAACATTTCAAAAGATACCAACTTGAAACTTCTGCATTAAGTGTCTGCAGTATGACCTCTTGAGTTACCATGTAAGCACTATCCTGCCAGCATATTCCTCAATATATTGCAGCATAAGATAAATGCCAGGGAATTACAAATCAGGAATTAACTTTCAGATAAATTAATTATTTAAATTAATTAATTATTCTAAAAAAAACCCCAACAATCCCAAACAAACTCCACATTTAATTTTCTTTTAAGTTTAATTCCACATTTTCTTACTCTTGATATAGAAGGAATCTGAGCTTAAAGGCAGATATCTTTATTCCCATGCATAAAGAACCATTCTAAACTGATGGAGAAAATACCAGAGAAATATCCCTCTGTGTAGATCATGCACCACAGTAATTTCTATCACCATTTTCTACTGGCCATTATTCAGTAGAAAATATTTTCTAGTGGCCACTATTCAGTGTCCACTATCTTCCAAAGGATCTAAACTAGTAGAAAACATCTGTGAGATATGTATTTAAAGATGAAAAAATGAAAACCCCACCTATTATTCTGGAGTTTGCTAAGGCCAGAAGGACCAAGATTCATCCTGTCTTTAGATAATATGCCAGTGCAAATTCCCAGACATGGCACCAAGCTTCTTGGTCAGGCTAGGAAGGTACTTGTATTCTCTAGATGGCATGTGAAGCAATGAGAATGTGAACAGGATGATCTTTGAAGGACCCTTCCAACCCAAACAATTCTGTGATTCCCACAAATCTGAGCAGCAGTTTTAGGCAGGCATTGCCCAGTGACAGAAGCAGAAGTGTGGAGCTTCCTCAGGTACTCTCTAATGGGTGGTGACTGATTGCTGGCATGCCTTTTTTTTCCCCCATCACATCTCTTTAGATGAATACAGTGTGATTGTGAGGAGGAAGTGAGAAAGGGCATGATGGATTTTGGTGTTTCTAGGAGGTTCTAGCCAGTGAAACTCCTTAAGACAGAGAGATGTGGGAGGAAAACTCAAGTCTGACACATCCAAAGATTCCTTACAATTATGCTTTTATGGACACTTTGCAGGATGGACCTCCTAGGCTGTAGCAATGGCTGTGGGTTTACGTGCAGAGAAGGATGGATGACCAGGGGGACTGAACTGATAGGTGGGTGGCAACACCTCCAGCATTTATCCCTGCTTCAGGACAGCCACCAATGCCTAGAGGTCCCATCTATAGGCTGGTATCACCCTCTGCTCTTCACAGGACACAAACTAACAGAGGCTGACAACACAGGCAGCTCTGTGTGGAGCAAAGGCTGTCCCAGCTGCCTGCCTGGGCAAAGCCTCATCTTTCCATGTGCCTTTCATTGTACCTCAGAAGAGACATCTGAAGTCTGAGTTACACCTGAAGTCCAGTGGCTGAATTAATCTGAATTCATTGGAATTCATTCACTTGAAATTGATTTTGTGCAGCCCTGAGGAGAGGAGCAAAAGGAGTCCAAGAGGGGAGGGAGGATCAGGGACACAAAGCAGGCCCAGCCTGATTCCAGCTGCAAAATTCTTCATTGCTGATTGGAAATATTAGAAAACCTTTCACTGGCATTTTCCCAGGGCTCAGTGTTGGAGACCATTTCTGTTTAACATCTTTATTGATGATCCTTGATAAGGACATACAGTGCATCATTAGTAAGCTCCCAGATGACACCAAGTTAGGCAGGAATGTTGATCTGTAGGAGGATGGGGAGGCTCCACAGAGAGATTGGGACAGGTTGGATTGATGAGCCGACATTAATGGGATGAGCTGCTACAAGGGCAAGGGCCAGGACTTGCACTTGGGCCACAGCAACCTCAGCAGAGCTCCAGGCTGGGCAGTGGGGCTGGAAAGCTGCTGGTGGAAAAGAACCTGGGGGTTCTAATGGACAAGAGGCTGAAGCTGAGCCAGCAGTGCCCAGGGGGCCAAGAAAGCCAAGGGCAGCCTGGGCTGGCTCAGCAGCAGTGTGAGCAGCAGGAGCAGTGAGGGGATTCTCCCCTGGGCTGGAGTGTGTCTGGTTCTGGGCACTTCAATCCCAGAGAGATCTGGAGGGGCTGGAGCCAGAGCAGAGGAGGCAGCGGAGCTGGGGAAGGGGCTGGGGAATCAATCTGCTGAGGAGCCATTGAAGGAGCTGGGAGTGTGGAGTGTGAGGAAGAGGAGGCTGAGGGGAGCCCTCCTCACTCTCCAGCCCCTGCCAGGCCAGTGCAGAGAGGCTGGTGCTGGGCTCTGCTCACAGGGCATTAGTGACAGACCCAGAGGGGATGGATTCAGCTGCTCCAGGGGAGGGGCAGAGTGGGCAGGAGGGGAGAAATTTTTCCCCTTCAGAGTGACCAGAGCCTACTCTGGGTGTTGACTCCCCATCCCTGGGGGTGTTTCGGGGTGGTCTGGATGTGGTTTTGAGGGACACGGTTTAGGGTCGAACTGTGCAGAGCAGGGCTGACGGGTGCACTGGATGATCCCGAGGGGCTTTCCCTAGCGGACAGACTCCGCGGTTCTGTGATCCTCAGCGCCCTTCACCGCTCCGCGGTGGCCCTTTAAGCCGCCCCGCAGGCGGGTGAGCAGGCGCAGGCGCACTCGGCCCAGCCATGCGGGTGCTGCTGGGTGAGTGCGGGGCTCGGTGCGGGGCCCAGTGCGCGGGGCTGGCCCGGAGGCTTCAGCCCAGGCCGGGGTCGGGAGCGGACAGTGCGCGGGCCCGGCCCGGGGTGCGGAGCGGTGCGGGGGGAGCTCTGGGGCCGCGGGGCTCGGCTTGGGGAGTACGGGGCTGGGGGTGCTGAGCACAGAAGCAGGAGCGACCCCCTCCGCAGGGGTAGGGCCGGCGCAGGGTGCCCGGGAGCGGGGAGAGGAGTCCCTCGGGGCTGGGGACGCCCCTGGGAACTGGGCAGGGTGTGCGGGGGTGACTGCGCAGGCCTCGGGGTGCCAGTGCGGGGCGCAAATCGGTTGTGTTCTGTCTTTCTCCTAGGTGGTGGGACCGGCTTCGTGGGCACTGCCCTGACCCAGTTGCTGCGGAGCCGTGGGCACGTGGTGACCCACGGCTCTCGACAAGGGGGCACGGATCGGATCAGCTGGGTATGGGATGAGAGCTGAGGGATGGAGAACGTGTCAGAGCCGAGGAACAAGCCCTAGGCTGCTGTTGTTACAGGGAACTGTTGTGGGGGATCTGGCTCCTGTGGCTGTACTCTTGGGCTCCTGGGTCATAGCCACTGGGATGGGTGCTGCTGTAGGTTCAAGGAGCAACACTTTATCCTTTCAGGCTTGTGCTCCAGGCAGTGTCAGGAAGGAACTGGCTGGAGTTCTTAGGAACCTGCCCTGCTTGGTTGTGGGGAAGACTTGAGCAGAGAGGGGGGGCTGGGTGTGTGATGTCTCTGTTACCCCTGCCTAGGAAGAGTTGTCCCACTCTGGACTGCCCCCGTGTGATGCCGTGGTGAACTTGGCTGGTGCAAATGTCCTCAACCCTTTCCGCAGGTACATCTCCCATAGTGCTGTTGGGACAAAGTGAAAGCAAGACAGCTTGGTATTAGCAGAGAATGTGGGAGGAAAATGTCCATAAACCACTTGGGTTACCTAGCTGTTGACATCTGGGTCCTCAAGCAGCCAGAACATTTCCATGGGCCTGTTAAGTTCTGGAAGACCTTAGGAAGACAGGTTCCCTTCTGGATTGACAGAGAGCAGGCAAAGTAGTTCCATGTTTCCAAACTTGACACTGGATGCCTACATTTAGGTAATGCAGAATCAGAACCAGAGTTTGGCTTCTGTGATGGTGGTTTTGGAAATACCTTTGCTGGATGCTTGGAAGAATTCACCACACCCAGCTTCAGCGTCCAGCTGCTCTGCTACCTTTGTCATAAGGCAGTCCCAAATCCACAGCAGAAAGCCATCATTTCCCAAAGTCCCCATGCATTTGGGTTATAAAATCCCATGTCTTCCACCTGCTCTGGGGTGGGAATTCATCTCACCTCTCCTGTGCATGAGTGGGTGTCTGCTGGGGCCCCCCTTGGTGCTGTTGTTTCCCGGTCTGTCGTTGTGTATAATCAGTGGCTCTCCATTTCCCAGATGGGGTGATGACTTCTGCAGGGAAATCATCAGCAGCCGGGTTGAGACCACCAAGACCTTGGCCAAGGCCATTGCTGCTGCTGAACAGCCACCCCGGGCTTGGGTTCTCGTCACTGGCGTAGGTATTGGTTGGGCCTGGCCAAGGCATGACTCCAGAAACACTTCCAGGGAGACACATGTCTTGCTTTGAAACAGCAGCTTTATCTGTATCACTGTATCTGTTTAGGCAAGCCTCGATCAGCTTTTTGGTTCTGCTGGAGAGGAATTCGGGTGCCTTCTTGACAGAACCTTCTCTCAGTTTTCCTTTTGGCATCCTGTAGAACCACCTTGTGGCCTCAGCTGAATCCCCCTCCCTGCCTGTCTCCAGCTTTGCCTTTCTGCTTGCTGCTGTCCTCGAAGCTGCCACAGTTTAGCATCTGTGATGTGTCATTCTAGAGCAAACACCTTTCTGTGCAGCCAGCTCAGGGTGTTACTTGCTGGTATTTTGGTTCTTGGGGCTGCCAGTGGGAGTTCAAAACTTGTCAGGACTGTGATCAGAACCCCTGTGCTGCTTGTGTGAGGCTGTCCCTGATGGAGTGATCATCTTCTGGGCTCCTGGGGGCAGGGAAGAGGGTCCTTGAGGTTTGGGGAGGAGAACACTGGTGTTTTGATTCAACCCTGACCCCTTTTTTGCTGTTACACCCACAGGCTATTACCGCCCTAGCCCCACAGCTGAGTACACTGAGGACAGTCCTGGGGGGGATTTTGACTTCTTCTCATGCCTCGTGAGCTCCTGGGAAGCTGCAGCTCTCATCCCTGGGAGCCCAGCTCGAGGTGTTGTGGTGAGATCTGGTGAGATGGGGCATCATGTTTGTTCAGGGTGGCTCTGCTTTCTCAGGGCAAGAAGGGGAAGAGGAGGGAGGACATCGGGTCTTGTGCCTCTCCCTGTTGGGATGCTGTTCCATTCCAGGCTGCTAAGATTGGCTCCTGGTTATAGGTCTGGGGGGGGGGGTAAAGGGGGCTTTTGTTCTTTGCAGGGGGGCCCTGATCTCACTCTCTTCTCCCCACAGGGGTAGTGCTGGGCCGAGGTGGTGGTGCAATCTCTCAGATGCTCTGGCCTTTCCGTCTGGGACTAGGAGGTCCCTTGGGCTCTGGGCTGCAGCCCTTCCCATGGATTCACATTCAGGACTTGGCTGGGATCCTGTGTCATGCTCTGGAGAACGAGTGTGTGCAGGGTGTCCTCAATGGGGTCTCCCCATCCTCCCCTGCCACCTCCAACAGCACCTTTTCTCAAGAGCTTGCTGCAGCCCTGGGGCGCCCAGCCCTGCTGCCAGTGCCTGCCTGGGCTGTGAGGGCTGTTTTTGGGGCAGAAAGGGCCCTCATGCTGCTGGAGGGGCAGAAGGTGGTGCCCAGACGCACTCTGGAGAGTGGCTACCAGTTCATCTTCCCTGACCTGCCTGGAGCTCTGAAGGACATTGTAGCTTGAGGACTTGCCAGTTGGGTTGGGCTCTGTTTTTGGGAGCTCCCTGCCTTCCACTGCCCGGCCCCTTCCTGACAATTCCCACCCCCTTATAGAGAGGGTGAGCAATCTCTCCCCCTTCTGGCTGCCTTTGTGTATCCTCAGTTTAGGAATCATCCCTCTCTGCCACCTGCAGTCTCCACATCACCTGCTTTTGGGCAAGGGCACAAGCCTCTCTCAGGATCATGACTGCTGAGTGTCATCTTCCCTTTTCCACAGCTTTCATATGAGCTGCTTCCAGAGCAGCTGGGGGGATGTAATATCTCCTTCCTTGAGAAACAGGGGTGGCAGCAGAAAAGTGGGGTTCAGGTGTTGTCATTCTGCTCCATGTTGCTGTTTTTCCCCATGTGTTTTCCCCCGTGGTTACATAAACACCTAGACAGGCAAAGCAGAAAAGACTTTCTCATTGTCCCAGGGAATGGAGTTGTGATTGTGGGAGAAAATCATCTTGAGAGGGTTCAAAAGGGGGCTGTGAATGAATGGCTTGGGCTTGGGGACTTTGCTGTCTTCTTTCTTGTGGTGACCCTGCTGATCACACTCCAAAGCTGCATAAACCTGCTGCTGTGGCAGGGATGAGGGAGAACACTGCTTTGCCAGGCTGTAGGTACAGGGGTGACAGTGGGGCTGTTGCCTCTGGACTGCTCTTGTTGCCTTGGGTAAGTGTCAACTGCATCTGAGCTCGTGCTGGGGAGAAACTGGGTGTGAGATAGAGTAAGGATCTGCTTTAGTCTGCAAGAGGAATGTATCCACATCATCCACATTCTTCCCTTAACCCATTCACATGCTAAAGCAGCATCTGAATTTTACAGAGCCACTAAGTTCATTATAAGCACTTCTGGAGAAGTATTTCTAGAGTGATGTCATTTTGGGATAGAAAAATCTTCTCAACAGCACTTGAGGCAGGTTAAAAAACCTGCTCCACTGCTGAAGTAAGAAACCACCTGGAAGAAGAGCAATGCATGTATTTCTGGTTCATGCCAGGTCAGTGTAATCACAGTAGCTGAAGGGTCAGTTGAGGTGGGGTCACCTGCCTCTTTGCTTATTCCTGTTGGAGAAAGAATGGAGTTTGCTGACTTTCCAGGTAGGAAAATGAGAGTGGGACTGTCCAGCTGGATCTGTGTTCACAGTGTGAGCACATCCAGGTGAGATGGGACTCTGGGAATAGCTGTGAGAGCAGTGTCACCTGCCATAAATGTGGCCTGCTTCATTGTGTCTGTGCTCCCTCTTCAGTTAGTTACAGATTCCTTCCTTTTCCCATGTGCTTTGGTTTTTTTTGTGCTGCAGGGTGGGCTGAGTTCCAGGCCCAGTTCATGATGGGGCAGTGCAGTGGGGACAATCAGCAGAGCTTGGTCTGCAGTTACTCCAGCTACCTTTTCAGAGCTTCAGACTCCAGTCTGCTCTCCAAGATTCCATGGGCTACAGCACCTTCCTGTCAGGGAAGCTGGTTAGTCAGGAACCAGCCCAGATAGGTTCTTTCTGTAGCTGTCTGTAACTTGATTATTGCACCAGTTTGGGATTGTGATTGGAAATAAAGAGACAAATCACTTCTGGAGAAGTGTTGGCAACCTGCAGCTCTTCTAAAACAGGGTTATATCACCTCTGAAAGACCAGCAGTGAACAAAGTTCCCAGTCCTTGGGCTCCCTCCCTGCCTGGATGTGGAGGTCAAACAGGATTTTGAGGGGTTGCCTCTGCATGACATTGTATGATTCTATGATTTAAGCCAATGTTAGGGGTTGGAAGGGACCTAGAAAGATCATCCAGTCCAACCCCCCTGCCAGAGCAGGGTCACCTAGACCATTAAGAACATGTCACAGGACTTAAAAGACCTTACAACACTTGAATCCTAGTATGGGATCAGAAAACACTGGCTGCAGGGATCAATTAGGACTTTCCATCATCATAAATTCACACACTTGACACTCCTTTATGGTGGAGCCAGAAAAAATATGCATGTTAGGGTGTTAGCAAGCTGAGGTCTAGACTGGTTTTTGGACCAGTGTCTCTGATGAGCATGAGGAAACCTTGCCCCCCAGGCTGCAAGATTTTGTGGTGCTAAACAGAGGTCTTGTGCTGTCCCAACACTGGCACAGTTGGTTCTGTAGTGCAGAGTGTTTCTGCCCTGGTGTCTGAGCCAACCAGTACCAGTGTTGATTGTGAGTGTTAGGACATGTCAAGAGTCTTAACAGGCAGGACCCTGCTTGGGCACTGGCCTCCCAACCTGCTGCCCAGGGTCTCTGCCCCAGCCTGAGGGATGCAGCTGCTGCTGCCCTGGTTGCAGGTTTAAGCAACTGGGCACCATCAGAGTGCCCAGTGACACTCATGGATGTCCCCTCCCACCCTGGCAGATGCCCAGGGTTCACAACCATCACTTGCAGATCCATCAGCACCAGTGTGACCCTTCTGATACTCTGCACCCCTAGCTGCACCTCAGCCCATGAGTCTCCTGCTTGCTGCCTGAACCAGCTGCATGCACCAGCACTCTCACACTTGTCCCAGAGGCTCCCCACACTTGAAGGTACCCCCAGGTACCAGCATGAACCCCTTGCCCACTCTCAAACGTGAGGCTTCCCACTTGCCAGCCAGTCCAGCTTGATGTTTTCTGTTTGACAGATGTGTGCAGCCCACACAGACTGGGCTGGGGGAGACAGACACTTGCCTCTGGGAGCATCCAGCCCCAGACACACGAGCTGCTGGCACAGCCTTGCTGCTGGCACAGAGCCCCTCACTCAAGCTGGTACCCCAGTAACTGATTTTGTGGAGATGCTGGTACCCCAGTAACTGGTTTTGTGGAGATGCAGTTACAGCTGCCATGGCTGTAGGGTGCCACTGCTTCCAGTTGACTACCACAGGCCAGGGCTGCCTTTTCTTCAGTAGTAGGCACCAAATTGCCCTGTGCTGGTCACCCACTAGCTGGCACTTGGTCCTTGCAGTGTGTGTACATGGGACAGACTGAAATTTCACAGACAGAGCTATGAAATGATTTAATAAGAAGACAAGACAGGCTGTGGTGAAGTGCAGGGCTTAGCCAGGCCCAGGTTAACATTTGACCAACCTCTTTAGACCCCTCTGCACATTCCCTCTACAGCTGACACAGCCCCTGAACACTCAGATTTGGTTCCTTACCAGTTGCAAAGTCTTGGTTACCTGGAGCTTCTTGAGTCAGTGCAGCTGGTGGTGGTCGTTTCTGGTTATTTTCTTTGTCAATGCTAATTGCTTATGTTCTGTGACTCTGTGTGTTTGTCTTCCTCACTTTCCTTAACTTCCCAGCTGTAAAAATAAATGTTTTGACTTGCTGCACACATCCTTACCAATTAGTGACTGCTTTGTTGGCATCACAGCCTCACTTAGCATGTCAGGTTTATCTGTGCTCCTGTTCATGGCTGCTTTGATGAGCTAAAAGAGCAGTTATGCTCTTTCCACACCCTCCACTGACTGGGAACACCAGAAGATGCTGCACACACTGCACACTTGCCAGGTGGGCAAGGCCAACAGCACCCTGGCTTGTGGCAGCACGAGGGTGGCCAGGAGGACTAGGGAAGTGATTATCCCCCTGTTCTTGGCACTGGGGAGCCCCCACCTCGAATCCTGGGGTCAGTTCTGGGCCCTTCACTACAAGAAGGACACTGAGCTGCTGGAGCAGCTGGGAAAGGGTCTGGAGAAGAAGTCTGATGAAGATTGGGGTTCAGCTGAGGGACCTGGAGAAAAAGAGGCTCAGGGGAGACATTTCCTCTACAACTCCCTGGTTGTAGCCAGGTGGGATTGGTCTCTTCTCCCAAGGAACAACTAGAAGAGGAAACTGCACCCAGTTCCACCAGGGGAGGTTTAGGTTGAACATTAGGAAAACTTTGCCAGAAGGGTGGGGAAAAAAAGGGTGGAAAGTGAACAGAAAATCTGGGGTTTTTTTCAGGGCACCTACACTGTGTCAGGGGCATGAACACTGTGACATGAGGGAGAGTTTTGGCCTCTGAGTACAAGTAGGGCTGGTCCTGATGAGAAGTCTGGAGGGTTCAAGAGGGCTTTGTCCCTTGTGTGTCTAAAGACAGGGCATTTGCTCTGGGATTCATCCTGTCTTTGGGCATCTGTGGTGCAGGACTGATGCACAGGGTGTTCATCTGCACATACATACAGGTGTGGGGTGAGCTGAGCACCTGCAGACATTTCTATTGCTGGAGTCTGGTGCCATCTGAAGGGTGAGCAGTGCTCTTCTGGGGGCATGGTTTGCCCCTCTGCTCCACACAGATGCCTCAGAAACCCCAGATGATTTTAATAATGGCAGCCTTCTCATACCCTGTTCAGCTTGCCTTTGCTCTTCCTTTGATATTTTGCTCCTAAAAGAATTTATTTCAAATATATTCTATTTTTTCCCAGCAGAAGTGGAGTTACTTCTTACCCTATGTCTGTCAATACTAAACAATCAATTAAAAAATCCCACTTAATTTTGTCAGAGAAAATAAATGATTGGATGTTTGACATAAATAATATTTATATTAATTATATTATATTAATTATATTAATTAT
>JANHGL010011865.1:89141-100322 GCA_024611195.1 Ceyx melanurus | reverse complement strand
TGGCCTGTAGTAAACACCTACTACAATGTCTGCCATACTAGTCTCACCTTTGATCTTTACCCACAAGCTTTCAACCTTCTCCTCGCTGTCCCCCAGGCAGAGCTCCATACATTCTAATTGTTCTCTCACATCGAGAGCAACTCCACCACCTTGTCTTGCCAGCCTATCCTTCCTAAAAAGGACATAGCCATCCATGACAGTGTTCCAGTCCTGTGAGCTGTTCCACCATGTCTCAGTGATTGCACTGAGATCATGGTCCTGAGATCTCACACAGGTCTCTAGTTCATCCTGTTTGTTCCCCATGCAGTGTGCATTTGTGTACAGGCATTTGAGTGAGTTTGCAATGATTGAGAATCTCCTGACTGGTACCAACCGTGAGGTAGCAGTGGGGATGGCACAGCACCCCTCAACTGTCTCCAGCTCACTCCCCAAAGGACAGGAATTTCCCTCCTCCCCCCTCCTATCTAGTTTAAAGCTCATTGAATGAACCCAGCCAATTTATCTGACATAATCCTTCTTCCCCTTTGAGAGAAATCTACTCCATCTGATGCCAGCAGACCAGGTGCCCTATAAACCTCCCCATGGTCAAGATATCCAAAATTCCAACAGTAATCCAAAATTCCTGTTAATGTGTCTAAATTTATCTAGGGAAAATTTAGGATTTCTCTCATCTAGATTTTTTGAGTTTGACAGTGCACACACTGAACTGTTAGTGTTGGAAATAACTTGTATAAAAGGGTGAAAAAGAAAGGTCTGTCTCTCTTGGAAATCTATCCAGATACTCCCTTACTTGCTAGTATATACTAGTATAATTGCCCACTTGGTTGTTTATTTTACTTTGTGAAGTCTTTCTTATTGTAATTTTTTTTTAACCATGTTAAAGCTTAAACTGTCTCTTAATATAGATTCTTATAAGTAAGGTTGTCCAGCCTGCATGCCCGCAGTTTGGTAGTGGGTTAGCTCTTAAGACTTCAGGAGGATGAAAGACATCAGGGTGGGCTTTGCCTTCAGGCTACAATTAAGATCAAAGCTTCTTAGTAAGATTCCTACTATAAAGGTTGTTGACTGTCTGCTTCCTTCTGTTTCTCCTGATTTTTTCAGCTGATGACTTTAGTAATTAAGTCTGACAAGGGTAGCTCCTTATCATAGATTGCAAATCTTTTGTGACTAAAGTTGCATGTCCTATTGGCCTGTGGGGTCTAACAAGCTTAAGAAACTCTCTCTATATGTATGTATGTATACATTTATTTATTTATTTGGCCAATTGCATAAATGGTATGTGTGTGTTTCCAATCCTTTCCTGGCAGCCATGGAACAGTAGGAAAACCAGCAGTGCAAATGTGATTCTTGCTTCTGCAGTTAGGTCCATGAGGACCAAGTACTGACTGCAGCTGTGTCAATCTCTTGATTAAATGCCCTGCAGGACTGAATTTTTAAAATGGGCCATTCACCTGTCTGCACAAAGTTATAAAGTCATTCAGTCACTTAATATCGAATGAGAATTTTGTATTAATATCCTTTATATGCAACACGAAGTGGCATTATTAACAAAATTGTGCTCCTTGTGCTTTTAATATAGAACAAAGCTAAGCAAAAGAACAACTAGATATAATTTAGGTTGCATGTAATATAAAAATGTGTTAGCCCCTTAAATTTCCTTAGAAAACAGCTCTTTCAAAACTTTTATATTTGGTCTTCAAATGTGTCTTTAAGTTATAGCTGAAGACTGTTATCTTTCTTCAGCGTCAAACACATATTGTGGTAAAGGGAATGGAGGATTATTGGGAGGAGAAAAAAAACCCATTATTATCTGTTGGGTTGATAGTATTTTGTTGACTAACTGAGTCATAGTTTAAGTTTTTGTTAGATATTTTTACGTTCCTTCTTCTGAAGCATTGTAGTTAATGGGATTTTAACATGAAAGGATAGCAATTTATATGAAATACATATCTAGAAATACTCATAAATGTGTATGTTACCTGATTTTCTTCTGTTAGAAAATATAGTAATAACTACTTTCAGTCTTTAAAAACAATCTGAGTTTTTCTTGACTGGTTTAAATCTCCAATAATTTGCTTACAACTACATTTAATATCTCCTGAGTAGTACCTGTTGTCTGATTAAAGGTTAACCATTCACTTTCTTCTGATTATTACTGTTTGATTTGCAGTCAAGCAAATCATGGTCAAGCCAGTGACAGAAGGGATAAAATTATTGACTTCAACAGCAGTGCACTGTATGTGCTGGTCTATTCTGAACTCATTATAGAGAGCTCCTATTTTTCTCAGCAAGAAAGCACTTAAGTGAATTGTTCCATTAGAAAGACATAGTAGCTCTTTCTGATCTGTAAGTAGCTTCCTTGCATAGCTGCTGAAGTTTGGAACACCTGCAGCCAAAGAAATTTGGAAAAAAAAAAAAGCCATTAGTCTGCATGGAAAAAAATAAAGTGCTGAAGTTCAAAATATTATCAATGATGCTGTGTTGGAGCAGGCTAAAAGATTTGGCTTTTGGTGTATGCCTACTGCTATCCAAAACAACATATAAAATTCTTTGTAAACCAATTTTAAAAGTGTCTTGTTTATTCAGAAGCAACTGTGTACAGTGTTTGTTCAGAGAGTAGACTCCAGTCAATTGCACACCAGCCAACAGCTGATTTCTCCTTAGAAAGAAACATCGCCTAATATAGATCATAGAAGCCAAAGACCAAAGGGACAAAGTGCTAAAGATAAACAGCTCAATGCTCAACTGTTTGAAGGCTTCAAAAAGCCTCTGATTTACAAATTTGGGGTGGGACTCTAGTGTTTCCACCTGCAAGCTTGTCTCAGATCTTTGGATCTAACGTGGTGAGGTGCTGGTATGTGGTATGACCTCCTATGCCTTTAAGGAGGAAAACAATGGCTTTGTTATGGCCCTAATCAATCAGTTTCGCTGCAACTTTTCTTTGTCATAATTTAGGGAGGAAGAAAGTGCTCACTGCCCTCATTTTATTGAGGACAGTGCTGCTGAATACTGAAGGTACTTCTCTGGTCTAATAGATTCAGAGGTGCTTTTTAGACTGCAATAGTTAGGGTTCAGATTTCAATAATTTAGTTTGCTGGATAGCTATAAAAGTAGTCCTTTTTTTTTTTTTTTTTTTTTTTTCTTCTTTTTTTAATGATTTCTTTTATTAGCTTTTGCACTGTCTAGACTGTTAAATACGGAGAGTGCCAAAATTCAGGTGGCTGCTTTAACCTATGTCCTATGTTTCCACCCAAACATTTGAAAGTGAAGTTAGCTCTGCAAGTTTCAGTTCTTATCCTCTGTATTTCTGACTGCCTTTCATAATAAAGTTATGATTTGCTGTAATGGGGATGTTAGTAAAGTCTTGAAAAAAGTAGCAGTTTCTACAGGCGTATGCGACCAGTTCTGTGGAAGTTCAGGTCCCAAGCTGACACCTATTTTTCTGACCCCTTTGTTAGTGAATTTGAATTTGTTTTGCTCTGACTGAGTGTCTGGCCCAGAATATTTGTTTCAGTTGTAGGTATAGTGTTAATGGGTAATTTAAGACTATAGCCACAACAGAGAAATTACTTGTCATTTGTTTAAAAATGTACTGATTATTTGTAGTGGGACTACTTTTTGAATGTATAAAGGTAGATTTTTAAGCAAGTACAGTCAGGACTGTTGACTGGAATTTTGTATATGTGGTGGTTATGACAGTTTTTCAGTTGAAGAATTGACCTTTTAAAGCATTATTTAGACATTGGATTAAAATGTGCATTAATTTTTATGTTTAAAATGTACATTTAATGTTTGGGATATAATCATGTCAATACTAATAATGGGAAACCTAGTTTGTGGCAGTCCTGGTGCTACATTAGCTCTCCAATTGGTGTATATATCCTGTGGCAATGATTAAGGAAATGTGGATTCATTCAAGTATCTTGGGGCTGTGTTACTGGTCTGCATTCCTAGAGAGAACACACATCGATAGCCAAACCAAGGTATTTATAAGGTGGGCGGTTTGTTTTTTTGTTTCTGTTTTTTTTTTTTCAGTGTTACTTTGAGGAAGGGGGGCTAGAGAATCTGCCTTGGCAAAATCTGTGCTTCACATGCCTCTCAGCCTTTGGCAGTGCACAGCATTTCCTCCACCAAGAAAAGCCCCAGACCAGAAACTCTGGTATTAACATGGTCACCTTTTAGACAGAGGTAACTGGTCTGTGAAGAATCACGTATGGTTGACATATTAAAAGCTAATTGGATGATGAGAGAATATTGTAAATAGGCAGGTGAATTGAACATCCTACCTATAACTTAACTAATTACTCCAGTCTTGAAGTACAGCAGTGTATCTTTTGAAGTTGTTGAGCAAAGTTACTTGTGAATCCTGTGAACATACAGCTAATCTCATGTATTTGAGTAGGATGCCCAGCTTCCTCTCTCTGCAATTCTTATTTTGGAAATAATACTGGTGTACTTATGTTACTAAGTTTTGCCTTTAGAGTTGATGAGATGCATGTGCTCATCTTATAGTAAATGCATAGGGAATAAACTCATTTAGTTTCTTTATTTTTTCTTTCATTAGTGGTAATGCTAGTTGATAAATACTTAGATAACTTCTTTGCTATTTTTTGCTGTATTCACACTTAAGCTGTGTGTGGTTTACTGGTTTACTCCGCACTACACTAAACTCTGTAGAAGAGTTGGGAAATTTGTGGAAGACAGATTTTAGTTAATTTTTCTGTTTAGTGTTTTTTGGTGTGGTTTTTTTTTTATTAAACAGATTTTTAAAAAGCAATAAAGTACAATATTTTTGTTTGTAGTGATCTTTGTATAGTCTATGTAGTTCAGACTAATTTTCATGATGAAGGTTTGCATCTCTTGAAGAAAAGTAAATAGTAGCCATTATACACAGCCAAGAATGCTTAAGTTTTTGTGGATGGGTTGGAACAGTTGAGTGCTTGGCAGTCTCAAGCAAGACTGAACTCTACTCGGTGAAGCAGTTTCTAAACATGTATCAATAGCTAGTACTCCTCTCAAAATATTAGTGGTTGCAACAGAGATGATGAAAGCTGGGAGAAAAAGTATTTCCTTTTATGCTGTATGCTGTCTGGTAATGCACAATAAAACGTTGAAAAGCTTGACAAATGTATTGTGCATTTTGTTATGAAATACAGAACATGCTTCTGTGTTGTATCTCATCATGTTTGTGTTTGTTGAAATTGTGTTTTACCACAGGTATACAAATCATATTGCCATATAGCTTTCTCATTTCTGCTCACAGACTCACCCCTTATCTTAACAGAGTCTTTATTTTTAGCTGTCACACATCACTCGAGTGAAATACTAATTTCTGAAGTCAGATGCATGGGAAGGACAGTATTATGATGTAAGATTAGTTTCATCTCAGGCCTTAGAATTTGTTACGGCATCTTTAACCAGATTTTCTGTGTGACTCTTCACATCTCCTTTTCTGGCCAATTGGCAGTTCATTTTATTGTCATATACATGGAAAGTCCAACTCTTTTGCTTTGATTTTTGTTGTAAAAAGTCTACATTAAAAAGAAAGTGTCTGGTGCAGGTAGCGCTGAATGCTGCTCTGCTCTGTGATAAGAAACAAACGCAACAAGCTTTTGCTCTGTCCTGAACTGTATGTATGCATCAGTACCTTGGATGCTGTCTTGGTCACATGAAACTGTTTTGAAATCTTTAAGTAAGGAAAAAAAAAAGAGTATTTTTAAAAAAGCTATCTTTCAGAGAAGGAATTTTATGAAAATATTTCAGCAGCAAAAGGCAGTCTGTTAGGCAAAGGAGAATACGTGCCCATGTTTTTAAACATAATACAGACATTACTTGTGCTTCCTGTCTTGTGCTCTTTACTGACTCCTGTCTGGGCAGGTTGTGCACTACAAATCTTTAAAATGGCTTTAGTTCTATAATCACTAATTGCAAAAGCCTTGTTTTAGGCCTCCAAGCTCCAAATCTTTTATTCTCTGTTCTCACTTACAGATGCATATACGTTCTGTAGATTGTCAGAAATGGCCTATTGTTTGGTGATGGAAGTAGAAGGCTTTGTTTTGTGTGGTTTTTTGGTTTGGTTTGGTTTTGGGTTTTTTTTGTGGCATTTGTTTTGTTGTCTTTTGTTTTGTTTTGGTGTTTTGTTTTTTTTTTGTTGAATCAGAGTAGTTTCTCAATGTGGTTTTTATGTAATTTAGTATTTTCTGGCACATTTTTGTGATTACCAATGTGGAGTATGACATCTGTAATAGTGTAAGCAGTGGTGATTTATGGAAGTAAAGTCATCTTTCACTGTTGTTTGAGAGAATTTATGATGCCTAGTTATATGTGTTTGATATATTTCCTCCTACCATAGATTTTGAATTCATTAATTAATACCTAACCTGTCCAAGCAGCACTGTACTCAGTGGTAGTTTAAATGCCTCAGTTGACTTTTTCCTGCTGTTATCAACATAGAATTTTATTTTTAATGTGTGAATGAACACATAGCCTTGTTTCATTCACTTAATTCTTCTAAAATAAGATATTTGAAAGCCCAAAACAAACTTCAGACACTGGACAACATGAAGCAGTCTCAGTGAAAATACTGTATGTCAATGTTCACTGCTTCTTCATTTTTCTGTGAAGCAAATGAAAAAAATAAAGTTTTAAAATTCTTGAGTACCATGAGAACTCATTATTGTCTGAGTAGACTATGTATAAAGAGAAGGGATTGTTCAGAGGCTTTTGTGTCAAGTACAGATTTCCAAAATGCTTTGATATTGAGAAAAAGCTTCACTGTAGCATCATAGATTTGTATGTTCCACAGTGTACACTTTAAAAAATAATTTCTTTGTTTCCTTCATCTGATATAGTCATGGCTTTGTAGTGAAGCTTAGTAGCATGCTTTCACACGGCAAACTTTCAGATGAATATAGATTATTTTGAATTACATTGTGTGCTTTATGTTTTGTGATGGTGGACATTAGGTTAAAAACATGGCCATAGGGACGTGCTTGTGTATTGTAATTTTCTGTTTCCTGGTCTCCTGACATTTAGTTTCTTAATTTGAGCTTATCCAAATGTATGTGACTATTCTTTTAAATGTTACTTAGTGTCATCCAGTTTTCTGTTTGGAAATATCATCAGTTCTCTATAAACTAAATTTGCAGAGGAAAGTAAAATGAACTACTAATGCTTAGAGTCACTGGAAAATAAACTTCTGGTTATAACAACATTATCTTACTTCCTAAACAGGTGTCTGGAAAATGGAGAAGACTTTGAGTAGAATTCATCCAGTGTCTGATCCGGAAGCAACCTACTTTCTACAAGTATCATGGGAAAAAGATTTAGGCACTGGCTTTGGTATAATACTAAGTGATGGTGAATGTGCATGGACTGGGACAGGTAATAATGGAATTAAAAGAGAGAAAAAAATATTAATTATTTCTGTTCATTATTATTTTTGAACATTTTCTAAGCTGTGACCTGCAACTTGCATCAAAAAGTTTTTTACAGGCATTAACTCTCCCCAGTGATGGAGGAGGTGGAGTTCATAGTCTTCTGAGGTGTGTTCAGAGATCTTTCAAATTTGCAGTGGTTGCTCATCAAACCTAATACCAATTATTTTAGCATTTGGATATGCAATGTTTTGTTCTTTCTGAAGAATGTTCTTTCTTGCAGTGATATTGGAGTAACTGTGTCTTCTCCACATCCTCGAACAAATGTGTCATGAAAGTTCCAAATTCTAGTTCACAAACCATTTAGTTGCAGGTGTTTTTAAAAAGGTTTCATAAAATCTTAATAATAAAAGGCAGCTGTATTGAGTACTCAGGTGAATTTTTGAAAGGACACAATATTTTTATTTTTACTAGGCAGAAAAAGAAAAGAAAAGAAATAGCTTATGGAATTTTTTCCCCCCTCAGAAACCTGAGTAAGGGGATGGGTTTCTTAACGTGAACATCCTTCTCTCATTCATGCCTGCTGAAAGAAGAAAATATTTGTGTGGTCCTTTAGAAATATATTGCTCAAATACTTGTTCAAAAGCCCTTCTTGCAGTGTCAAAATATTTCAAAAGGAGGAAAGAATAATATATTTTACAGCATATTGTGGGTAGAAATATTTTCCTGACTATTTTTCTGAATTATAAGAATAGGTTCTGTGTAGTTCCTCACTTCCTTCTCCTTGCCCAGCTCCTACATGAGCCAAGCTTTCAAAGAGGCCTAAGGTACAAAAGCACTGTTTTTAATATATTTATGCATGTGTATATATATACATATAGATGAGTGTATAAAACCATATATATTTGTGCATCGTTCCTGATAATAAAATGAAGCTTAATAATTCATTAATGTTCTTTGACTACAATTTTTACCTTTTCTTTCAGACCTAGGAAACAAGGCTAACTTAAAATATGCTTGGATATGTATTAAATCTGTTCTTACTTATTGCTTTTAACATTTCAAATTCATTATTTGTTCGTAGTTCCTACTTAAGACAAATATATATATTCCAATTGTGGGTCTCTGTAGTTTGGTATGAAAGGGTTTTTTTTCCTTGTTTTGACAATAGGGTAGTCAAAATACATGTTTTCAGAAATAACAAAAACAACATTAACACTGATAAATACTTAAGTAATTGAGCATAGTAGTATTTCTGTTTAGAAGCTTTTCTGTTAGTTCTCAGGCAATTTAAAAACCCCCAGATTAAAATTTACAAGAATTCTTTAAATAAGTTTTTTTTGTTTGGTTGATTTTCTACACAAAGCCTATGTTAATACAACTCTAAGAGTATAGAAAAATATGTAAACATAGTTCTTATTTTGTTAACTTCCTGCATCTGGAAGAATGGCTGGATTGTAGTTTCCCAAAACAGAGAACCAGTGAAAGCAATATGACATCACTCTGTTGAAAGAAAGAAACCACAACAGTTCAGCATGACCACTCACTACTTACCCAATGGAGAGTACTTCTATTTCTTCTGGAAGAGTCTGATCAATTTCTAAGGAATTCCTATTGAATTTGTAGTCCTTTGATTAATTTAACTAGAGTTCTGCACAGATCTGTGTTTTCATACACTGGATATTGGTACTGAACACGTTTTCTAGGCTATTACATCATGTTTGAAACTTCTTAGATTCTAAGTTCAAAACCTGGGAAGGGAAGTCAGTGGGCAGTAAATTCTTTCTATGGAAAATCTCTCTTGGGTTTCTCATGCTGTAGATTATTTTGCTTGGCAAGACCTACCAAAGAGTGAATGAGAGCTGCTGAAGGAATTTTGTATATTTAATGTGATGATGAAAATTGTTAATAGTCTTTAATGAGGAAAAATAAACAAATGTTGGGAGAGGGGAGAAGCACACCAATATGTGATATGATCTAATGTATTCAATCAGTATTGTATTAAGGAACTACAGATATATATATACATTTAAAGTTTCTCTAACTATTGATTATTTCTGCTAGTTTTATAAGATAAAGGAACATGCAGCATATACAGGCACCACAGGAAGAAAAACCTCACAGTGCTCTATTAAAGTATATTGGTATTTTTGGTTTGTTAGGTTTTGTATTTTCATTGCAAGTTTATGTATTTTTTCTCAGTGTTGAAATCACCATTCTAGACAAACACTTTTGCAAGTATTTCTGACTTCTTTTTTTTCTGCCCCTCCTTGTCTCATATTGCAAGGGATTCCACATTTTTATCTGTACTGTTCTAGGAAACTTAGGGAGATGCTAACATACTAGTGGCATTTTCTTTCTCAACTCAGTCTAGTACCCTGTAGAAGAAATAAGCTGACTAATGAGAACATGATTGGTGACTGTAGCTCATAATAAAATGCAAATGTTTCAATAGTAAATTTCTTACCTGTCTTTCCTACTCAATTCTTGCTCTTTTTAGTGGATTGTTATCTCTGCAAATGAGTGCTGACCAGGACTGTAGCCCCAGTTGTTCGGTAATTGTAGGCTTAGCTTTTTTCCTGACAGTACTTCCACTGTGTCATTCTTTATATGAAACTTAAAAGTGCTGCTTTCAGTTTTGAGAGAAAAAAAACAAACAACAAAACCAAGATGTAGCTGGAAATTGTTAAAGCCTTCAGCCTTTTTGAAAACATCCATTTCATGCTTAAAATAAGTTTTAAAAACCTTGAAAAATACTCTTATTGCTACATGTAAGACACTTACTTGTTTTCACTTATACTGGGCTTGAATGTTGAACACTTGGCTTACAAGGAAGTATGGAAGAAACAATAGCGTGTGCAATGGCTACTGTATGTTTACAGCCTCCACCTTGCAGTGAGTGCAGTTTTCAACAGTACCAAGTCCTGCTCTGAAATTCTTACCTCTCAGTCTCAATGTGTGAAGATTAATGCAGAGCTGGGCTTAATTCAGTAGTTTCTTGCTTGTAGGTCTTTCCATGCTTGCAGTGCTGCATGCTGACTTTGCCCATTGTCATGTCCCATGGGCCAGCTGCAGATGTGTCTGGTATAGGGAAGGAGGGAGTGATGTAGTGTTGCAGCTGAACACTCAAATTCCTGTTTGTAGGACAAGTACTAGATGAATACTTACGTTGCCCTCTTTTTCTTCATGTGTTAGGAAAGGAGTTACATATTAGAAAAAAAGATGGTTGTGATGTCCTTGCAGTGTAAGAAAGAGTTCTCTTACACCTTCATCCTCTTCCTTCTATCTTCTCTGTTACTTTTCACAAAGATTTTTTTTTTTTAAATCCCAGTTTAGTGAAAGGGCTGCTGCTTACTTTTTCTCTATTTAATTTCAACTTTTTTAGTTGTAGGAATAAATGTGGAAAGTGTAACATATTCTTCAAATGATTATACTAAAATATAATTTAAAAAAATGATTTGGTTTTGTGGGTTACTCAGAATATCAGTGGCCTGAAGCTCATCATCATTTGTGTGTATACAAAACATTTTTATGATTGTCCATTACATCTGCTGTAAGGGACAGCAGAACACAGTTTCCATTTCAGAAGATGTGCTTTTATCAAGTGTACACATCCTGATTTTTCAAATCTATAAAGACATGGTTATAATAAGCCACACTTCTCCCAGACCTCCTTTATTCCACCCCCTCAAGCTTAAGAAGTGTGGATTTAGTTACAGTGTAATAAGGTGGATTGGGAAGTGGTTGAAGAACAAATCTCAGAGAGTTGTGGTCAGTGGAGCAGAGTCTGGCTGGAGGCCTGTGA
>JANHGL010011865.1:64034-78490 GCA_024611195.1 Ceyx melanurus | reverse complement strand
TGCTTGTAGAAGGCTTCATCAACTTCCTTATCCTGATCAGGTGGCCTGTAGTAAACACCTACTACAATGTCTGCCATGTTAGTCTCACCTTTGATCTTTACCCACAAGCTTTCACCCTGCTCTTCATTGTCCCCCAGGCAGAGCTCCATACATTCTAATTGCTCTCTCACATAGAGAGCCAACTCCACCACCTTGTCTTGGCAGCCTATCCTTCCTAAAAAGGACATAGCCATCCATGACAGTGTTCCAGTCCTGTGAGCTGTACCACCATGTCTCAGTGATTGCAATAAGATCATGGTCCTGAGATCTCACACAGATCTCTAGTTCATCCTTTTTGTTCCCCATGCTGCATGCATTTGTGTACAGGCATCTGAGCGAGTTTGCAATGATTGAGAATCTCCTGACTGGTACCAACCGTGAGGTAGCAGTGGGGATGGCACAACACCCCTCAACTGTCTCCAGCTCACTCCCCAAAGGACAGTTATTTCCCTCCTCCCCCCTCATATCTACTTTAAAGCTCTATGAATGAGACCAGCCAATTTATCTGACATAATCCTTCTTCCCCTTTGAGAGAGATCTACTCTGTCTGATGCCAGCAGACCAGGTGCCCTATAAACCTCCCCATGGTCAAGATATCCAAAATTCCAGCGGTGGCACCAGTCTCTCAGCCATGTGTTAATGTCATGTATTTTCCACCCCTTGTCTGTGTTTTTCCCCTCTATTTGAGGGATCGATGAAAAAGCTTCCTTATCCTAAGCTCTAGCACTTTATATTTTACTGTTATAAAATCAGTGTTCAAGTTCACCTTTAACAATATCTAACAATAGACTGAGGAGCATATAACGATACAGTGCTCTAACAACTTAATTATTAAGGGCACTAAGGAGTGCAAATTATTCAAATTTGTGATAAAAATACTTCTGCGAATTGTATGTTGAAGTGTTTGGTGGATAGGACTTGTCTGTTAATTCTTAGTCTATACTTTGATTTTTGAATGTCGAAACAGATCCAAAGGTATTAGAATTTGTTGAGCTGTTTTTGAGAGTGAGAACAGTGAAGTAGAATGCTTGGGTTCAAGAGCTTTTCCAAGACCCTCATATTTGTCACTGCTGAAATCCTGATGAAGATCTGACTAATATATGTATATGCATTTGATTTTCTATGGTAATTTAATTTTTATGTCCGTGGTCCTTGAGAATTTTTTAAGTTTTTCCTTTGTGGTTAAGGTGCCAGGAAGATGTTAAGTTACATGGTATTTAATGAATAGTAAGACTGATACTTTTCACTGTGACTAAGTGTCTTGATTTGTGGAAGATAATTGGGGCACATAATATGCTTGCTTTTTTGCCATTAAATTCTGTGGTTGTGGTTTGTGGATCTTTGTAGGTTCTATGGCACAAAGTAGGCAATTCCCCACATGACACATACAAACATGAGGTGAAAGATGACAGATTCACAACCTTGATGTCTGAATATCTTGTGAGGAAAAAACCTCACTCCTCTGGTGGAGAAAACAAATTTCAAAATATTGATACTTTTAATAGTGAAACTAGAGAATGTGAAGGTCCATGGAATGATTTCAGTGGAAGGTGTTGCCTGGTTCATAGGCCTAGATAGCAGACATTGTGCTGATACCTGTATTGACCTAGAGAATAAATGTCTGCATCTGAAGAAGGCAGCATGTCTGTTCTTTAGGCATAATGAACTTGAGCAGAAAACAAGGTGTTCAAGCTGAGGGAAGTGTGAGGTCATGGAATGGAAATGGGACTGAGAACTATGAACTTAGAAAGGAGTGAATCCAAGCGTAAGTGACATGATCAAGATGTAACATAAAGGAAAATAGAGTCCAGTCTAAAGAAGCAGCAAATATTTTAAAGCTGTCCTGGTGAGCTAGATTTTAAAAATAAATGATTGATCAGAAACAGGAAAAACAAAAAAGCTAGCTTGTTTTGATTAAAATTTCTATTGGATATGGTGATAGCTAAAATTGATTCTACGGCATTTTTTTTTTTAACCTTTATTACTAACAGTTTTTCAGACTCAGAGTTGGGAGGTAGTGTATTCCCAGGTTTTACCAATCCTAATCTAGATGTGTGGTTTATCTCAAGTTTGTCAGACAGTACTTGTATGACATGAATGCAGTAGTTTCTTTTTGGTGCTCTGCCAGAGATGTGTGTGTTCATCAAATGTTGTTTAGTCATTGCAGCATATTTATGCCATCTGGAAATGCATATGCTTCCCTTCCTGAACAATCGTCTTTAATCAAAACCACTATAATGGAAAGGCTAGTAAGAGTAGTATACATAATCAGTAGAATGCCAAATTTAGAATTACACATACATTTTTTCCTAACCCTCTCATGTTGCACTCAGGGTACCAAGATTCTAGAAGGTACCACACCTCTGGAACCAGTACCTTTCTTTATCCATGATCTCTCTTACTTTTGTGTATATTAATTGGAGTCCAAATTGTTTGAAGTGCTTCATTATAGTAATAACAAAACAAATCAAGAGTTATCATGGAGAATTGTAACCCTATAGGAATTTCTTGATATGTTTTATTGTTAGGAAACTCCCTTTTCCAGGTCTGTCTAAACAGAACATCATAACAAAATAACAAAAATAAAACAAACTTGTCATGTCCATTGTACTCCTTTCTTTATATTAAAAAAACGTGCTTTTTGTTCCACACATTTTTTGAACAATTTCTTG
The DNA here is from genome assembly GCA_024611195.1 of Ceyx melanurus. NCBI lineage: Eukaryota > Metazoa > Chordata > Aves > Coraciiformes > Alcedinidae > Ceyx > Ceyx melanurus. The sequence goes on along the minus strand of JANHGL010011865.1, from coordinate 75,779 downwards.
ATTGTGCTTCACTGGCTTTGGAGTTGGTACTAAAAGAACATGTAGAGAATGCAGATATTTTTGAGATATTATTTATTTGATTGGTAAGAACCAGGAACTGAGGTTTGCCTGGTAGCATTCGGAAAATGTGTGGTTTCACAGGTGATATTCAAAAAGCAGGTATAAATATTCAGTTACACATGTAATCTGATCTGATGCTTGTTGAATGACAGTTTTCAAGTTTATCTTTCACAGTTATGATGTTTAGTGTGTTTCCATTAATATCTAGCATTTTTTTAATGCCAAATCAAGATTTATTTTTTTTTAACAATTCCACTTCTATTGACACATTATCTTTTGCTGTGGGTTTATTTATGGCTTAGTTGTTGTTTTTTGTTGGGTGGTTTGTTTTTTTTTCCTATGAAAGTCTGTAGAGCGGATGAGGGGGAAATGTCTCCTTTCAGGCTTTCTGGTAGTGCTATAGTCTTTAATAAAGCTGTGCTAGTTAATTCCAGTATTCCTATTGCTGCTTGAGAGAACTGCCCTGTATCTTTCTAATCATGGGTGGATCCAGTCACACATTCAGGGTTCATCATACTGCTCTTTCAAGTGTCTTAGAGTTACCTTGTTGAAATTAAAAAAAAAGCGCAGCTTAAAACTGACTCAGTGACTGATATGTCTGTGTGTCAGGGAGCTTCTGAACCTTCACAGATAGTCTTGAGATTTCATGGTAACACCATGTTTAAGTGCATGGATGTTCTCTGTGTGATTGTACATCAAATTCAGAGGTTGGTAGAAGATTATTTGTGTTACATGCTTCCTGTTAAATTTACCTCAGATGATGTATGCATTTTTGATTATTCTCAAAACTTTATGAAAATATTGTTGCAATCAAATTTTTTATGTTATCTATCGGTCTAGGATTTTAGTTAATTAGTTTTAGTCCTCTGTTGTTCTTTCATAAATATACACTTATATTTCATGGCATATGAGTGACTCAGCTTGGTAACTTGTGTGTATAAGGCTCAGTGACAATTTGACATTGTAAACAGCCACCCTTGGTGCTGGCTTCTGTACTGTTGTTTTCCAATAAGTGAACTTTCCCTTTTTGCAGTGCAGTACCCTCTGCAGGGAGGCAGAGATAAATTTCATCACCTGTTAAGAGTTTTCCTGATACTGGACATGTTAATCTTTTGAACATATTATTTAAATTTGATTGCATTTCTTAGACTTGAATCCATAATTTCATCCTTAATCTTTTGCTAGCTCCATTAAGTTTCTTCTTGGTGAATTTTTTTTTTCTTTGTGTGCTTTTTGAACTACAAGGAGCTTACTCCACTTGAAGTGTAACTGCTGTAGACTTTTATGTTGGAGAAGTACTACCTAAAATGTAACTCTCTCATAAAATATAAAAGAATACATAGGAAATTGAAACAAAGCAGAATATGGATTGTTTTGTACTTGAGCATGGAAAATTATATAATTCAATAAATGGGAGATACTTTAATTAAAAACCAAAAACAACTTTAAAAATGTCCCTACATGTCACATAACATGCCTTAAGAAAATAACACACAAAATTCCACAACACATGAGCATTTTCTCTTCAGCTAGAACTTTAAACTTTATCTAGACCATGACATTATAAGGAATTGATATTTCTTAAAATAAGTCATGTGGATTTCCTAATAACTAAAGCATAAAGCTGTTAACGCTTCAGTGGTCTGGTGGGTGGCATACAGCCTCTGTGCCTGTGGTTAAAGTACCTACTGAGGTAAAAAATAAATAAGATTCAGAAATTATTTTTCAAGTGTAGAGATAGTTTGTGGGAAATAGTATTAATGAATTTACAAATAATACTGATTCAACTAAGGCTCTTTATGTAAAGTTTTTGTTTCTTTTAATTACTTACACCAGTAACAACTGATAAGGATTTAAATTATATAATTTTAATAGTATCACTCTGCAGTTGAATGATTTTTCTTCTTGTTTGAGAGAAGCAAGTTACTGTTCATTGGAACCATTTGGCTTAGTTGAAGGTTAGCAATCATTTTAATTTAGTGGATTTGTTTGCATACATTTTTAAAATTTTCATCAAGCTGGAAATAAAAAGATAAAGACTGTAAAAGCATTTCTTCTGTTTCTTAGAATTGAAAAAAACAGCAAGCCACAAAAAACCTACAGTTCTTATGGTAGGACTCTTGAATCATTAATGGATGTAGTATAATCCTTGTTTTAAAAAGACCTTGAAACACAAGATGGAGACTCACATTCTTCTTGTTTTTCTGATTAAAAATGGTAACACCATGTTTAAGTGCATGGATGTTCTCTGTGTGATTGTACATCAAATTCAGAGGTTGGTAGAAGATTATTTGTGTTACATGCTTCCTGTTAACTTCCTGTGGCAGTTCTCTCAAGCAGCAATAGGACTACTGGAATTAACCATCTTATAGCTGACAACATAAATTGACTGTTGTTAATACCCAAGCTATAGACATTTTCTAAACTTTAGAAACGAATCCTATCTCTTACATTAACACAGCTTGGGTTATGCTGTGGTTTTATTAGTGAAAATGGTTTGATATTTCTAGAGAAGCTGCACTGGAAGCTTGCACAAATAAGTTTTGAAAAGCTATATTTAACCTTTTAAGGTACTTCAAGAATTGCCACATGCCTTTTACAAAGTAAATATATATATTTTTACTTGGTAAAGCAAGACAGTGGGAGCTGTTAGTTTGGCAGGCTCCAGGACACTTTATTTTATAAAGAGATACTCCTGTGGTAAAAATGTCACCTTTAAAAAGACTGGGTAGATTCCATTTTTTCGTTATGTATTTATCTGCTGGTCATCTTTTGGATTATGTATTGTCTGTATTACAGAATATTTCTGGTGTAACAGTCTAACAGGGTGGAAAAGTAAGTGTTGGAAAACAATAATGATGATTTCTTAGTTTGAAGTATTGCAAGCTCTTAATAGATCAAGTGTTTTTTATAAATGTTTGTTATTAGAGATTGTCTTTTAAATTTATAGCCATCCAGTTGTTTCCTTTTCATCAGACTGAAGATAGGCAGAATCCTGAGGTGCAAGCAAATGGCACATCTTCTTTTAGATAAGGTTGTAATGGTTTTGGGCAATTCACTGAATACAGCTTTGTCATTGCTCAGTTTTTAGATTGAAGGTGTTACACGAAGGAAACACTTTGAGACATTTGTCTATTTGTAAATCATGATGGTTTTAGAAAAATTTGTGAGAGGCTTGGTCTAAGTTTGTATTGCTTTTCAGGGGCGAGGGGAGAGATATAAAACAAGAAATGTGTATATTTGTTAGGGGGGATTTTTTCAGTCTTAAGTGATGAGAACCTTTAATAACCTTGCTTTTATTAGATTTCTGTAGAAAAAGCTTGATGATAATATTACAAGGCACACGTTCTGTTCTAAATTTTCATCTTTTCCTGCAAGAAAGCCTACCCCCTGCCTCAGTGGTATCCTGTAGAATCTGTGTATGTTAAAATTTCAGTATGGATTTTGTATATCAGGCTGAAGCAGAGCTGAAACAAAAGGATCTCTTCAGCGGGTACACTGGTCAATTTCCTTGCTAATCAAATCATAACACTAGTAGTGGCCAGGTGTAGGGTAAGAGGGATTCTTCACACAATATTCCCTTCAGCACTTAAGGAGAGGAGAAGGGTGGACTGTTGCCCAACTACTCCTCTCCATTGCACTGAAATGTTTTTATGTGTATAGTTGCCTTTCTACTCTTCTCCCTTTTTTATAAAACTTATTTTAAAATACTGAAAACAAAGGTGCCAATAAAACCTGAAGTTATAACTGATACAGTCAAGCCCATAGTGTTTTTTCTGCAACAATTAAGGATTTCCCAGGTGCTGTCTGCAATAAATGAACCCTTGGTTTCCCCTCAAGTTGATAATTTAAGTTGGAAGATCATTCTGTTACAGATCCCAGCTGCTCTCTTCAGTTAAGAGAAGTTAAATATTTGTAACCATGGCCTACAGAGAGTTGTTTAAGAGATAGTATCTGGTTTCCTTCAGTGTTTGTTTTCAAGTATTACCTTTTGGTCAGAGTAGATGTGCAGCTATTTCCCAGGTCCTAAATTTTCCATTCATTATCAACTTGACACCTATGGAAGATAGGTGAGATTTGAGATTCCATCAGTTCTTTCCCATGGACATGGAAAATAATTTTAGAACACTTGGTAGGTAAACAGTTGAACTGATTATTTCAGAGCATTTTATGTCATATGCCAGTATTCTATTCTTTTAGTTGATGCAATATTATAATTGATAGAGATGAGAAGAGTTGCAGGCAATGACATACTAGGACACTAGATAGTATTGAAGTAGTGCTTTTGATTGTAGGCACTTCAGTTAGGACTGAAATTGTCTACAAATAAAATATGTTTATGCTAAAAGTTCCACTAGGAATAACACTGATTAACACTGATTAGGAATAACACTAAAAGAACACTGATTTTTAATTTTTTTTTCTGAATTAATTTTCTCTTAGACGTCTACATGGTAGGTTCTACTATAATGCTGATGTAGCTGCCTATTATCCTCATCTTCTTGAACATATTCTTTCTGAAAAAAAAATCTGTTTGTTTTGTTAATTTTTTGCTTATTCCAAACTTTAAATGACAATGTTCACGGAAGTGAGAGTTGAGTGCATCAGTTAAGTCAGCAGTAGAACAGATAGCCAAGAAAAATAACCTGGAACTTTTAACTTTTTTTTTTGTGAAACACAATTACATATGAGTTTGGGTTTCAGAAATACTATTTATTGTTCTGTCCATTTGTTGGATCCTCTTGAAACCATCAAACCCAGCTGAAGTAGCTGTTTTTCAGTTTCAGCTTCTAAATTCTGATTACTTAGCTATGTGGCATCCTCATCAGCTGAAAATCATGTCTCGGTTCAAAAAATAGTGTAACTCAAAAGTTTCATTTGCTGAAAAGGGAAGTGCAAGTTATCAAGGGAGGGCTTGGTTCTCTTTTTTTTGTACTAAGCCTTAAAAACTAACCACTAGGTCATCTGATTTATGTCTCAATAGCTTTGGACTTACACAGAAATCATTATTTATTATGTCTTCAAAATGACTCAGACCAGGCAGTTTTCCATCCTTTTTTCCACCCCCACTCCCCTGGCTTACTCATATGCAATTTAACAGTATCAGAGGAGCTATTTTTTGGCTCTATTCTTCTTTTGATTATCAGAAGACAAAAGGACTTAATTCATGTATATCTTGTAACTTGGGGACTTCTGAACAGAATAGAAAGTCACTCTGTTCCTTCTCTTTTTAAAAAAGTCACTGTAATGTCTGGATTTAGTAAAGAAAAATGTGATTACATTTTTTTCCCTTCATTATTAAAATAATCTCAAACAAATAATTATCTCAAACCTGTTTCTTTCATTGTTTATAATGTTCATCTTTTCAGCACTGTTTTCCCTTTCTAGTTTTCCTGGTTTTAAGGTTCATTTCTTGAAGTCTGTTTGTAAGCACAGCTATAAAATTATCAAACTGAAAACCAAACCAACTGAAATACTAAGTAGATGCATGTTACACCTCAGAATTACATAAGTATGTTTTATACAAATAATTTCCAATGCTTCCCTTCAGTACCATGGTTTAAGCTCTTTGTGTGTTATACATCTGTGGTCTTTTGTCAGCAGGATTAGTGGCTGCATTGGAGTTTAAGTTTAATACTAACCTTGTATCTGTCTTCCCGGTACTCCAGAAGTTAGGAAACTCTTGCTTCTTTACATGACTGCCATGACGTGAACTATTAAAATGTTATAAAAACAAGGAGATTGAATTAGTAATACTGCATGATGGGAATGAAGTTGGGGTTTAATGATAAAACAGATACCTTTGATTTCTTTTATTTATCTGCATGTTTTGTACGTATAGGTTATTAGGAATTTCCTATACATAGGTATAAAGGATGATTGATACTTGCTTCATTCACTTTATTCATACTGCATTGTTTTCAGAAAAAGTAATGACCATACAGATGGTGGAATCTAATCAACAAATTTTAGAGTATTTAAATGGTAAAAAGTCTAATTGTTTCTTAATTAAGAAAGCACATTTAAATGAAGTTTTTTTTTCTATAAGTAGGAGTTTAAAAATATGAAGGAATATATGGGAAAAAAAAGTTAATTAAAAAATAAAACAGAATAAGAGTTTTATTCTGGGAAAGGGAATACAAGGGAAAGAAACTTGTCAAATGATGAGCAGAAATGCTTTTTTAAATTTTCTGTGATTTTGTGCTTATATTCTTGTTGGGCTTATTGTATTCCTGTTAATGAATAATGATGAAACAAATATTGCTATCACTACAAATCAGGCTAAGATGTTCCATTAGTGTTTCTTTTCTGAATCTGAAAAGTAAAAATATTTGTATCTCGCAAAGGCAGTCCATTAGTTACTAAGGAATATATTACATAGATGAGCACATTTAAATTATCATTCTCTTTAAATAACTTGTGTCCAAGAGAACAAAAAAAATTGGCTGAATTTATTTCTGGCTTACTCAAGTAAGGTTTTAATGATAAATCCTTGGAAAGTTATGGAAGACATGAAAATGTGCTACTGTTCTGTCAGTGGGTATCCTATCCCACTTGTCTGTGCTGAAATCTGAAGCTGCCTATGCTGTTGTCAGTCTGGACTTAAGGTAATGGACAAGTTTGCTAAAATACTAAAGCATTACAGAATGAAAATGTGCATGTTACTAGTAAATTTCTTTTATAAAAAAACCCAAACCCTGCATCTCAGAATGTTATAGGAAAGGATAAATTTTACATTCCTATAGTTAGTTATTAACAAAGTAAAGAAAGTCAAGAGCACTTAGGCTGACCTAAAAGTGATTAAAGGATTGTTGAGGAAATCTGTGGTTGAGGGATATCGCAGTAGACTTTTTTGAAGTAATGTATCAGAATTTTCCATATTTTACATGAAAGCTGATTTTAATTGCTTCCCACAAAATATCTGAGGATTAGAGAATCAATGAAATAAGCAGCAGATATGGTTCTTACTTTTGTACCACTCATCAACTATAAAAGAAATATTTTGTGTATTTCTTTTCTAAAGACACTAGGTAGGAAGTCTCTGGGTATGGGTGTTGTAAAAGCATTTGCAGAACAAAAGATGTGGCAAAGAGGAATGGGAAAGTGTTCTAGCAAGTAGGAGTATGCGAAGATGTTGGGATGTCAGGGGGTAAGGAGCTTAAAAAGGCTTCCCAGTCTGGTCTTGTGGTTAAAAGATCCATCTTTTTCATAATTATATGAGTAGAGAGTTGGATGTTTTAGTGCATGGAACACTTAAGACTTGTGTTAGCATATCATGCTATGTTTTGTTGCCTCTGTTTTTCTGCACAGTTCTAAAAAACTTTCTCTGTATGTCAAAAAGCCACAATGACCTTTTCTGTCAATGGTGGTAAGTCACAGGAAGGAATTATGTCTGAAGCTTTAAGTTTACCTACAGCAAGTAATGGGGCAACAAGTAGTTTATCCTCTAAGACTTGACATAGCATCTTCTGGAAGATATGCATCTGAAAAAGACTTTCACTCAAAAAGGCTGTGAATGAGCAAGACTTTATTGGTCTGTCAGCTGCAGGATCATGCTGCTCCTTTGAAGTTTAATTTTTCCTTGAAATCTGAAGACATACCTACAGGTTATATTCAGGATGTAACACTGCTGTGTTTTAATATGTTCAGAGAATAAAATGTTATTGAACTCTCACAATATTTTTTGGTTTTTGCTTTTTTTGTTTTCATCCTATCTTACTTAGAAACTTAGGAGGATCTAACAGGCACACCATATTCTGCATTTTGGTCCCCCTCTGTATTGTCTATTTCTTTTCAGATGAAACCATTTATAGCACTTTAGGCTGCGTATCTGTGGAACTGGAATAGAAAAGGGTTAACGCCCCCCAAAAATCTTTAAATATTACAGGCTCATGCATTGTCTTCTTTTTTTTCTTCTTAACCACCTATACTGCAGCCTTTTGGTGAATGAGGTAGGGTCAGAAAAAAATGAAGAAATGAAACCCAAACATTTCAGAAAACAAATGTTTTAAAATGTCCAGGGAAGTGATATGGCTCTTCATTCATATATCTGTTTCAAGGCTTATGATCTGCATAATGAAGAAATATGGTATCACGTAGACTGACTCTGAGAACAAATAGGAGTAAATGCATTCCATGAATGGTGGCAGTGGCAGTAGGTGATCATGAATAAAATAGGTGGTTTCCTGATGTTATGATGAAAGGAAAATGAATGATGTGATCTTTTTAAGAAAAAATAGAACACGTGAGCAATTTAGCAGAAAACAATGCTCAATATGAAAAAAAATATCTCAAAGTTTCTTTAAAGGAGTCCTGTTGAAAGTGTGTCGGAGGAGTCTGGACTTTCACCTTTTGGCAAGCAGTTTTCCTGTGTTTGAGAACATCTTCGAGTGCTTTGAGCAAAGGGTGGAATACAGAAATTTGAAGTGGAACTGGTATATTTTCTGTCTTGGTACTTCTATTTTGTATATGGTTTTGGAAAAGCATTTGCAAAAGCAAATTATTGTTTTCTCCCACTAGATTTTTGATGGTGGCTCTATTATTAATGAATAAAGCAGTTATGAGGTGCAGCTGTGATGGCTTAAATATAGATGATTTAAGGCTTAGGAAAAATAATCTTTTGTGTAGTTGGGAACCCTGTAACATAGCATTTCAGGTACATGTTTCTTAGTCTCTGAAGACAATTCATGTATTTTTACCTAAATGCATTGGTTCAACAAATAAGCAGTAGTGTCTCTGAATGCATCTTAAGCTTTTACAATAATCTTAAAAAAAAGAAAAAAAAAGAAAAAAAAAAGAAAAAGTTATGGGTTTTCTATTATGAAATTTAATGGCACAGAGGACTGCACTGTCAAAAATTGGTGAACGGACTACCATGCTTCAGAATTGGTTTGGGAGTGTGGTGATTGACATTAAATATTGGAAAATAAGTTTTAAATAACATTGACATTAGTGTAAATTGCATAAGACAAAATTTCAAAGGACCAGCTGTGATGTTATCATGTGTGCAAGTACCTCCATTGGAATGAATCTAAGATTTGTGGGAAAACCACAACAGTTAATGTCATTTGCAGTTTGCTTGGGCTGGAAGTATTCAATTTCAATTTAAAATTATTTTTAAATTTACAGAGTATTTTTATTTCCCAGTAAGAGTTATCAAAAAACAAAACAAAACAAAAACCCGTAATTATACTATGTCCATATAAGACATTTTGTTTCTTCATATGGTGTCTGTTTCTGTGAAGAAAAAAAAAAAAGTTTTTTCGAGCCTATCTGATATATGTACTGAAATAGTAAATGTTTTTGTACGTAAAAATTATGTAAAGCTTTTTTTTTTTTTTTTCTGAAGTGGACTGTATTTGTGTGCAAGAAGCAGGATACTTCTTGTTGAGATACATACATTAGTGAGATAAACTGGAGTTAGGTCGTCAGCTTTCCTCTGGGAAAGACAGAGAGAGGGAGTGGGTTAAGCTGGGCAGTACATCTGTTCGTTAAAGTAGAACAGCTGTAGTTTGTCATTTTGGTGCTCTAATACAGGGATTGGATAAAGTTCACTTTGTATTCTTTTGGGTTTTGTGCATTCAAAGTCCTGCATCCTCTTCGGCCTGAAATCATTGGTGCATGCACAGTATAAAGCTAAGGAAAAAGTTGCCTTTAACAAATGTACTCTTCATGTAGTGTTTAAAACAAACAGACAGTGTATTGCTGTGGCAACCAGACAATAAACAACTGAAAAAAAATCACTCTTAAATTCACTATGTGTAAGCAGTTAATTCATTTAGCAAGATTGTGTTCTGCAAATTATGGTCATTGTTTTGATGCAGCACTAAATATTTGTATAAGATGTCTGATATTTCTCATTCTATCTTCTATTCATACAACTCTGTGTTTCAATAAGCCTAACAGTGTGTAAACATTTAAAAAGATTGCATAATTAAAGAAAAATAGAGAATGAGGATGCTTCTGATGATCTTAGAAAGCTAACAAAAATATTTTTTTGTTTCATTTTTGTTTTGTGTGAGATTGTTTGTTTTTACTATCAAGACATCAGGTTCATAAACAAATAAAAGAAGATGGGTCTTTAATCTATGCATATATGGTCTTTAATCTATGCATATATTCATTAAACATACTTGTTGCAGCTGATGAGGAGCCTGAGCTGGCAGGTGGGAAGGTGAGCAGCTGGTCCAAGTCAGGGCGGTTCCCTTTGATTACTCACCCACTGGAAAATAGCAGTGGAAAAGCTTGCAGTGCTACTCCCTTCACCAAGTTCCTGAGTTATGAAGGACCTCTGTTTAGCTCTAGTTACAGCTATCACCTACTGTATGTCTTCTCTTTCCATTATTTTATTGTATATAATTTAAATTGTTTTTTTAAATGCCTTTTATAACTTGTGTTCTTAGGTTGAAGTAATTGTAATGTTGTCATGTGGACTACTTTGGAAATAATCTGTGCTAATCTTCAAGAATAATTTCTTCAATATTTATAACTTTCCTAGCAAATCTGTATACAGCCCAAATGTTGCATTTATCCATCTTTTTGTGGGTATATCCAGGCTATATCCATTAACCTGAATGGATCTAGTTCCTGCTGGTCTGGGTAATAAAGAGGAAAACATACTCCTTGGGTCGTATCTACAGCAGCTATATTATTTTTGAAGGAAACCACAGCAATACCTATTACAGCTGTATACTGTAGTGGTATGCAGATATGGTGTGTGCTGTGCTACCTCTTCAGACTCACTGCAAACATGCAATTAATTCAAAAGTATCTAGACACTGAATAATTATAAAGTAATCTTGACTCCCATATCTAGGCTATTTTCTGCCATCTGACTTGTGTGACCGAGTAGGTGCAAAATATTTTGATCTGCTTAAATTCAGTTTTTAATCTACTTAAATTACAAAAATTATTAAAATTTAAATATCTAGAAATTCTTAATGTAGTTTTTAAATATTGATCCAGTTTGGAGTTTCTTTTCCACTATCTCTTTTTCAGGCTAGCAGTCTTAGTGAATTAAAGTTTCAGTTTTTCTTAGAAGTTTCTTTCAACTTTGTTACTAAGGCTCATATAAACTGACACTTAATTTCTTTCTTGGCTTGGCTGAAGAACCACAAAGGGACTACTGTGCTCTGAGCCTCAGTGGGGCTGAAATGCAGTGCGACTCCTCCCAAAAATCTGACTGCTGGAAATAAAAGATCGGCTATAAACCAATTGGTGGTTCTGAATGAATAATGGAAGTATCATGTATTTATATCAACAGACAATGCACCATACTAAGGGCATGATTTTTGTAAACAAACATCAACGTGACAGTTGTATATAGTTCTATGAGAAAAATACTATCCTCTGCAGTTGCAGATTAGTGCTCATTCAAGGTTTGTCTACACTTGAGCTACTCTGATGATGAGCTATTTAGCTCAGTGAGGGTGACTGGGGTGTGCAGAGCACTTCAGCTGCACTCTTGCTTATTTCTGTGAAGCACTAATGCTGAGGAGCAAACCTGTGTTTTTTTTGTGCTCCATCAGTTGCAATACTAGAAACAATATGAATTACCTTTCAGTGTATCTTGGAGAAATCTTCTCTCTCCATCACAAAGATTCATAGTTTCATAGATATTAGGGGTTGGAAGGGACCTAGAAGATCATCTAGTCCAACTCCCCTGCCTGAGCAGGACCACCTAGA
>JANHGL010011865.1:32108-51486 GCA_024611195.1 Ceyx melanurus | reverse complement strand
ACATGCATCCAAGCCATAGGCAGCCAGTTTCTGCAGGAGAATGTTATGGGAAACAGTATCAAAGTCTTTGCTAAAATTAAGATAGTATACATATATACAAGTATACATATATACAGTATATATACACAAGGTATTTATATATATATAAAAGAAAATTTAGTGGATTTGAGTTTTCAGAAAATACTAATTTTTATTTTCATTTTTCATTAGAATCTAAGATGAGTTTCATGAATGCAAAACTTTTGATACCTTTTATCTTTAAGGTAATTCATATGGAAAAATTATTTGCTAGAATTGAGTTTGTAGTGCCAAGGAATGCATCTTACATATCAACAATAATTACTTTGAATTGGGCAGTGTATGAAATAACATTTGATTAGTCAGAAATGACCTGTGATAAGTCAGTATTCTGAAATGACCTTTATTTATGGAATAAGACATCATATTTTAATTATTTATACATGGTAGAATATGTAACATTATATTTTTAGCAGTAGTACTTAATCTTAAATCCTTCTGTATCCTGATGAGTCTGGGTATTGCCAGACTTGAGAAGAGAAACCCAGAACATAAAAAAAAAAAAAAAGCAACGAGAATGTAGTAAGTTTGCTTTTGTTTAGACTGTAGGGAAACGTCTTAGAAATCTTTTTTTCTTTGTATTAATTTGTTCCTTTAAATAGCCTGGAAGTAATGCAATATATGTCCAGTAAGAAGGGTTGAATACTATCTTCCTGAAATGTAGTGATGAATCATAGTATATAATGCATAGCATATGTAGAATCATAGTAATTTAGATAGAAAACACTATTAAGATGATCAAATTCAAATGTAAAACATTGACAGGTCTACCATTAAATCTTGTCCACTGGCACCACATTTACATATCTTTTAAATACCTCCAGGGATGGGGTCTCCAACACTTCCTTGGGCAGCCTGGACCAGGGCTTGACAACCATTTTGGGGAATAATTTTTTTGTGATGTCCAGTCTAAGCCTGGAATAAATGAGGCTGTTTAAGTTTGTCCTATCCCTTGCTACTTAGGAGAACAAATTCAGCCCACCTCACTCCAGTCTCCTTTTGGGTAGTTTACAGCAGCTGTTCACAAGAATGACATTGTATAATAGCATCTGAATTCCTTAACTTTCTAGGTAATCTGCAGCTGCTATTTCATTATATCCCTATGTTTAGATGCATCTATCCAAAGGAAATTGGGTAGGAGGTCTGAATTTTGTGCTGGGAATTGTAGTTCTAAATAGAGTCATGTAGTGGTTCTTGCAGGTGTTTTTAGCAAAATGGTTCAAAGGATGATATGTGTTCCCTCTGGGGTTAATGATGTCCTGCTGCTGCTACTTGAACCCATAAATGGCTCAAGCTTGAACTGTCTTCCTTGCATTATGATTTCATGCAACAGCTGGGTTTGCTTGGAGGGTCTTCATTAGGGTAGTAGCATCACTGTAGTCGTAAACACTTTGCTGTTGTTGGAGGGAGTGTTCTTGTGACAAAAGGGGAAAGACCTGTACAACCCCTAGGCCCACTCCAACAAAGTGAGAATCTGTCAACTATAAAAATTTATGTTCTACTATTACTGAGGAAGTAATAGTAGGAATTTTCTAAAACAAGTTTTGATTGCCAAATTTCTGCATCTGACTGTGTTTTACAAGGAAATACAGATGAATGTTCCTTGATTTTTTAATCGTTTTTTTTTTTAATGCTTACTTGAGGTAAATATGAAGACAGTTGTAACAGTGTAAATTCTTTCCTGAAGGCAGAAAAGGTGTTTGTTGAAGAGGGCTATAAAGGCTTAGCTTCTTTGTGTAGGATCTTACTTCATGCATATCTGTGTAGTTTTTTAAGTCTTGAAGGGGGTGGGTGAAGTCTTTTGATGGTGATGAAATAGAACAGAAGAAAAGGGACATAAATGTATACAAACATAACTCAGTAAAATTTATTTCATATGCATTGGTCTGAATTTTAGCTGGTGCTTCTTTCTTCTTACATGAAAACAGGAGTCCATCTTTTTTCTTTGTTTGTTTTAGACTCTTGTGTGCAAAAAATACACTATTCATACCTTGATAATTTATAGAAGTGCTTATGTCCTCCTATGTACTTAATACAGCTTGGAATTTTGCCTTTGATGGCGATTTGTCATATTCACTCTGTGTATGTCATGATGCATTATTTCGCTGTTTCTGGGTGTGGTACAGTGTACACAGATGTTCACCACACAGCTCAGACAGGTGAGTACAGTACTATAGTGGAAAATCTTCAGTGTCATGTTTCCTTGAATGGGATAAAATAATACAATGAAGTTTTTTTTGAGATGTTTGGATCTTAAAAGTTTTTAACAAGTGGCTGTCAACGACCTGAAAGGATATTGTAAACAAAGGGTAAAAAAACCCATCCTGAAAACAATGGTTGTTCTAAATGAATCCTATGTTATTACTCACACTGGAAAAATTGTTTGTAGTACTTAGCTGGGAACACTTTTATATTTTGCCTTGGTCTAGGCATTATCTCATGCTTATTCACGTGGCGATACATTTACTTTCCAGGCAAAAAAATAATGTGCAGTCATCGAGCTGTTAACTGTCAGAGTACAGCGTATACAGGGGGTGTCAGACTTAAATTACTGCAAAATGTTGGCATGTTAGTTCCAAGGGTGTATTCAAGAAGCACTTTATAGTTTCCATTACTTCCAAAAACGAAAGGTCAGTGTTTGAAGGGAAGTAGCTCTCAAGACAAGTTGTCTTCTTATCTGACAGTTATTATTTCAGACATTTCAGTTATGTTTTATTAAAGTTTTTAAAGAAAGCTGCAGTTTGGGTTTAACATGCAGGAATATGATCAGTTGACAGGTATTTTTAAATACTCCCATTAAGCAGAAGCTAACACATAATGTAGTGGTGTTTTTTTAATCTTGGAAGTATTAATCATTCATATTTTGTTACTCTGGAACTTCTACTGACAGTAATATCACAAGCACTCCTGCAAGCCTTGCTTTTATTTTGGAGATTTTAACTAAAAGCACATTTATTTGAATCTATCTTTCATAACATTTGTAGAAACTTTTCTGGAGCTTATAAAAATTGTTGTATGGGGATTTATTTTCAGTGTTAAGTGTTCATGCTATGTATACTTTGTGATTAACTGTTCAGAAAAAAAAGCTTCACACTGCTACTTTAAAGGTGTTTCTTAAATGAGCTTTGTTCTAGAATTATTTTTGAGCTGGAAACCTGAAAATAAATTTAGAATATTTGACAATACTGGCAGATTAAATGAAAAATCCTTGGCATGTGTCCTTTCTTACTTTTGGAACACTCAAGCCTCAAACACAAGTAAGTTGCTATGTGGTAAATTTGTGTGTCAGTTGATTTATGGTAATGGCTCATGTTCTGTTCTTAGCTTGTGGGAAATACATTCTGATTTAAACTATATTATTAGGATTTCTCCACTAAATCTTAATCAGCATAGTTGTGAACTGTTAATGTATTTAAGCTCTGAGACCTGAATCCAGATGTTATACCTAGAGTCCATTGTATTGTTGCCACACTATAAGTTACATTAAAACCAAGGAAGAAAACAGGTTTAGATCTCAAAGTAAAGCTCATTTCCTAATTCATTTAGGGCATTTTTAAAAGTAATAAAACGTGCAAGTCTTTTACCCTGCTTTCTAAGGAAACAAAGCTTATTTCATCATGCCGTGTGCCTCTGCTGACTGCCAATCTCTTTATCTCCTCCCCCCTCCCCCCAGTCAGTTTTGAAACTACTGGACAATTTCAAACAGATTTGGCATGAGTAAAGGTCTCAAAGATATCAGGTTCCTACTAGTTTAATGGAAATAGGTGTCTGGATGGAGAAGAGAGACCCTATTCATATGTCTGCTTTGAAAAAAAGTGTGGAATAAGATCAAATGTATTATTAGACACTAGCAAATCCTCACAGGAAAGAGAAGTTATGAAACCACTGAATAAGGGACAAACATTGACTGGATTTTTCACCTTCTTAGACATTAGGGGATTCAGCATAAGAGTCATAACCATAGGAAACTTCAGTAGTTCCATTGCTCACAGATCTGCTTGGTATTCAGTGAGGTAGGAAAATATCTGATTATTCCTGGAGCCATGGAATTGAAGAAAAAGATTAGAAAAAAAAAAAAAAAAAGGTCTTTTAAGGATGGCCTGCTTCAGTTATCTTTGTGAACTCACTTCAGAGGCAGATTGGTAGCAGAGAGTTGAATGGACAGTATTGCCTGAAGTATAGAAGGTAATGATAAAAGAGAAGCATAAAAGTTAAAGTGATTGGACGTATGTGTTAAACCTGCCAATTTTTTTCACATTGAAATAGTAATTTCATCCCCAATTCAATAAGCTGCTTGAATTGTTCATACTTTACATTATCATGACTCATCACTACTTCTGAAACTGTAATGTATAGTTACCTGTTCTACATTTACTATTCTAATAAGTAACTAGTGCACCTGATCTTTCTGGAGCTCTGTCTTGGCCTTTTTGCTCCAATTGCTCAGATGTTTGTTTTTTACGTAGTGAAGTGGAATGTTATATCTGACTGCCACTGGGAAACTTAAAAGAGTCACAAGGCACTAGTTTAATGGAAATAGGTGTACCACCAGAGAGGGTGCTTAGGCATAGGAATGGGTTGCCCAGGGAGGTGGTGGAGTTGTTTAAGGGTTGCATAGATGTGGTGCTGGGGTACATGGTTTTAGGGACACTGGCAGTGTAGGGTTAATGGCTGGACTTGATGATCTTGAAGGTCTCTTCCAGCCAAATCATTCTATGATTCTATGATTTTAGTATTCAAAGTATTTCTGATTTTAAGGGATTAAGTTATATAGTGGTCAGGAAAATTGAGGAGAAAAGCAGTATCAGCTGTCTGTAGCTGTGCACCTTGAGAGATGAACACTGCGTTAATGCAAATGCTCTGTGACTTCACTCAGTTCATGTCTTTTTTTTTTTTTTAATGTATCTCATTTTTTGTGAAGGATGATTTCATGTTGATATATACAGGGTTAAGTTTGGAGGAGGAAGTACTATCATGAGTAACAGTTTTAGAGTAAGTTTGTGAAAATAATTCGAGTAGTGTATCATAGCCTGAAAGAGATGTTGACCAGACCGTGTCACAGCTGTCAAAATTCTGTAGTTAAAGACCATTTCAACATGGGTGGGATACAATCAGTAGCTGATTGTATAGATATGTGAAACATGATGGTTTTGAATAGTCTAAAGATTAAATGAAGAAGTTTAGAGACAGACTTGTAGATATAATGCTGTTCATGAAGTAAATAATTTAGTTTCTTGATCAGTAGGTATATTCCTGACATCCACCCAGCTGCTCTTGTCTATCTATATGCCTTACTTTAAAAAAAAAAAAAAAAAAAAGTATTTAAATTATTTAAGCCATATCTGATGTACTTACTGTTTTTTATTCCATAACTACCTGACGAAACAGAATTTCAGAAATATAGATAGTCCCTGTATCCTGGTGATTCTTACCAGGTAAATGTGGCAAGGTGAAAGGAAGAAATTGAACATGCAAATAGAGTGAATATTGATGATCTGCAAATGTCACATAAGTTCTATATTGTGTTCTGTGTATTTGCACAGTCTACTTAATCATGGGATACGTTCAGAATTACATGTATAGTTCTGGTCACCCCCATTCAAGAAATGCAAACTGAAATTGTGAGGAACCTTACATGGTATGAGGAATAGAGAACCTAATATATATGTAGCCAAAGCTACAACATTGAGCTTTGGTTCAACAAAATAAATAATGAGAGAGAAAATTATTATCCATCATATGGGTCTGGAGGCTGGTTGTAGGTGGAGAGCAACAGCAGTCTCTGGTGGGACCTGTCATGTTTCATGTTAAAGATAACAGATAACTCGGAGGAGGGGATGGGGTGCATATCCATTGAGATTCCAATTAACAACAAACTGGAGTGACCAGTGGATGCCTTCAAGGGCTGCAGCCAGAGGAGGCCAAACTATGGGAACTGACTGCCAAGAGCCTTACAAGTATGAAGGTCAGGTTATAAATGCAGAGCTCTGCTCAGGACTGGAAGAGGCCCTGCAAGGGGATGGGATGGGAGTGGTGGGCCTAGGGAGCAACTCTTCAGTAAGGTCTTGGGTTCTGGAGGGCAGTAATCTAAGTCTGAACTCTGTCATCAGTGGAATCCAATAGTGTCCTGGGCAATATCAGCAGGAGTAAAACTGGCAGAGCATGTGAAGGAGCTATCCCTCTTTATTTGTTATTAGTTTGATACAGCATGTTGCCTTGGGTTCCCAGCACAAAGAGGGCACTGGATGGAATTGGTCCAGTTGGGAACTGCCAAGGTGGTAAGGGGCTGGAGTGCTTTGTCTGCTGACAAGAAGCTGTGGGACTAGAGCTGCTTTACCCTGGGGAAAAGCTTCAGGTGTGGTCACCCAGTGCCTCCAAGGAGGTTAGTGAAAAGACAGAGCCAGGCAATTTGCAGTCATGTGTGGTAGGAGGATGAGGGATAGCAGACATAAATTGAAACCACAGTTTCCAAAAGGATAGAGTGGAAAAGTTTTTCACTATTAGGTCAGTCAACTGTTGTGACAGGTTGTATGGGGAGATTGCCTGAAGGTTTCAAATACCCAACTGAATAAAGACTTGAGCAACCTGGTCTGAACTCTGAACTGGCCCTGCCTTTTGCAAGAGGGCGGGTGAAATGGAGACCTCCCATCTATCTCTCCCAGTCAGTGGCCCTATGAAGAGATTTCAGGATAGGAATCTGCTTCCTGTATGTCCCATGCTTCAGTGAACATCTTGATTAGAGGTGGATGGAATAACTTGTAAGTGGCAGAGTCTTCTTTCTACCTCTTTTCCCAGGATCTAGATATTCCATCAAAACAGAAGCCTGAGACCTCCTTCTACAGTGTGCATGGGTCCTTCTTAATCTACTAAAATACAGTGGCTTCTTCTCCAAATCTGGTAGAGAAGTATTCCAGGGACTACCATGGTTGCCTCTGCAACAGTAAGTTAAAACTTCCTGGGAATGTTCCCAGGCACAGAGGCTAGCTGGTGGGGAATGGTCTATGTCCATGCTATTAAATTCTCTCAGCCTCCTAAAGAGGGTGGCTGAATGCAAACTGCTTCTTGGAAGTGGTCCCTGGGATGCTCCCAACTCCTGCAGCATGCCTGGGGAGTGTTTGGTGAGATGGTGCCTGTCATGGGCCAAGAATACACTGTGACCATTCTAGTTAGTGCTTAGACGTATACAGTGACCAGCATATTCTAGTACCTGGCAATGTTCCCAAGCTCTGCTTACCTTCATTTACAGATATAGCCTCCTTGCACTGCAATTGTTAAGGGGTCCACAGTGCCATGAATGTGTGTTTTTGAGGGTGTGAGAAACAGCAAAGCACTCACCAAAATATTTGGGAACTGCTGCCATACAAAAAAGTGAAATCAGATGGAATTTCATCCGTTGATGTGAAGCTAATATAATGGAAATTTATGTGGAAGGTTTCTGCAGCGTGTAGTAAAAACCTGAGAAATATGGCAATCATGTATGTCAGCTGTTTTTGGTCCTGAATAGATGTAATGCCTTCATCAAGAAGGAAGATACTTTTTTGGAGGATGAGGTAATACTTTCTTCATAAATAACATTTCAGGAGGGAAAGGCAAGAGTGGAGAGGGGCAGGATTTTTATCTTAAACTTGATTTTTGTAATTGAAGATTGTATTTTTATACTGACTGATGTAACCAACAAGATTTCTTGGCTTCCATGGTACTTGGTAATTATTCTAGCTTCCTAGAGTTTACTGTTACAAAAGCAACTTCTGCTTTCATATTGTCATCACTGTATTGTGCAAGTCTAGTGCACTCGTTTTATTACCACACCCAGGGATGTCATGGTTACTGTTGAATTATTTCCCTGGAGATAATAGTGGCACAGCTTTAAAAAATCAAGACCACTCACTGATTGACTTAAGAAATAAAAATGTTATAATGCTTTCCAGATTCGGGCTTGTAACAATACTTTCTTTGTGTAACTGTCAGCATCATTCATTTGTAGGTCATATTCTTTAACCCTGTACATGAATTTTTATTAACATTTTCTTCTTTTATATTCATAGGTATTTTCATAGTGAAAGGCTTATTATTTTCAAAGTATTGATTGTATCTTAGTTCCGAGTCTATGTATATATGGAGTAGAAGAGGTAGCTGGTATTTAACCAGTGGTAGCAAGGCTGATTCTGGAAATCACAGCTTGTCTTGCAAGAGTTCCAGCTCTCAACTGAGAAAAGGAAGTTGCTGTATCTCACACTGCATATTGTAATGAAAGCATATAAGGGGTGCTTTTGGAATTAATTTAATATTCAGTGTTCTGTATATTATGAATAATCTCTAACTCTGTGGTAGAGAGTTTACTTTTAGTACCATCCTAAGGCAAGGTCATTTGTAGGTGGCTTCAGGATGGTTTAGCTGATGGCTCTTAGTATCTTGTTATAGCAAGATTTTTTCTAGGTATAAATTTGTGCAAGTGTTGAAAAATAAATGAGTAAAACATTTGTTTTGGTTTGGCTCTTGAGATTATTAAGATATCTTTTTGAGTATTGAAAACATATGGTTTCAGACTGTGGGATTTTTATTAAGAAAAAACACCCTGGTTGCTCCTCCATCCTTCCTAGTTCACAAACACCCAGTTGAACTGGCATTAATGGGTAGCACAGAAAGACGATCTTCTAGTAAAACTGAGTTCTATGGTAGAAATACCTCTCACATCACAGCTCCTTTCTACCACAGGGAAGACATTGAGAAACAGTCAGGATAGGGCAGTGACAAAAGGATCTGTTGTTATATGGGTCTGCAGGGCTTTCCTGCTTCAATGCAGGGGTCACATCTGCTATTACAAACCATAGGTCTTGGTAAAGACACAGAGGGACTGCACAGCTGCTCCATGCTGGTGAGGCTGCTGTGGAATTATTTTGCCCCCTCAAATTCTTCATTAATATCTCCCTGGTGAAAGGACTTCTACTTAGACAATACCTTGCTAGAGGCAGCATCTGTCCACAAGGATGTCGTTTTTAACTATGCTAACCCAGCTGTTTCTTGAAACAGTTTGAAATACTATGATAAGAAGCAGAGTGAAAGGATCTCTGAGTCCTACTACAAAGGTGTAGGAAAGTTGAAGGTGAGTGAGGGGAGATAGAAATTATTCTGTTGTAGGCTGTAGTTTGACTTGTATAAATAAGACTCTATCAATTACTTCACACAATAGAAGTATTTTCATTTAAAGATAAGACCTAAGTATCTATGTCTACTGTCTGTAGAAAATATTTATTAAATTATTTTCAAAATAGAGTAGGAAAAAGCAAAATGTTATGGGTTAGAATTTAAGTATATAATACAAATAGAATAGAGAGACACTATATAGCTGCTGTAGCATACCAGGACAACAATGGAGAATATCTGCCTGTCTAAATATTTTTTTTTCTCTAGCTTGTGGAAAAATTGAATTCTTTAAATATATTTTGTATAGTGAATACTGTTAGTAAGCATTGTCAGGATACTGAAGTAATACAGAGAGAAATCATGGCCAGCATGAATGTTTTCTTTCTTAAAGGCTATTCTGTTGTAACGAAAACTTGTAGTTATTGGAAATTAGTTTACTTAGTATGTAGCTTCAGATTGTTCCTCAGAAGAGAGAGCATGAAGGCATTGCTGAGTAAATGGCTCCTCCTTTCAGTGCATAACATTTGACATTTATTTCCTTAGATATGGTAACTCTCATTTCTAGTGAAATGCACTAATGCAAAGATTATATAGCTGCTTTCTTTTTTTTTTTAAATTAAAATCCATCATGTCTATTGAATCAAGTCATTTTTATTTTCCACAGAAACATTTCTTGGCTCATGTGTGAAGCATCTTCCCATAAACATCAGTAACTAGAAGAAAAATTACTTGAGAAGCTTTTCAGTTTAGTTCCAAAATATTTTCTGTCTTATGGTTGAGATAATTTCTTTATTCATCTGTAGAAGACAAACAGTGGGCAGGGCGACAGGTGACAGGAAAATGACAGGTTTGTCATAAGCTTCAAATTCTTGGTTTTATTTCTAAGTTTAAAATACTGGTCTAATGGGTAAGTGCTGAGTGTGATTTCTGATTAAGGAAATGTGACTTTCTAAATGGTTCTATATTCATCTTCATGTCAATTAAGAAAAAATCCTAACGAACTATAAAACAAATATTGAAGGGGATCAGTGTATCAGTCACAATCAGTTACAATTGTCCACTGGAACCTGTAGCAGAATCATTAACTTTCTGTATAAATTCAGTGTTCAGTGCTTCACTGTTTTACATAGTCTTCACTTGAATTATTAATTAAAGAGGAAGTGGAAAACACATTAATTACACCTGCAGATGATTTTAAATTAGAGAGCTACAACAGCTGGAAGAACGGCAAGAAATGTAAATTGATCTAGAGAACAGCAATGTCCAGGAATTTAGAACATGACTTTCATCTTAGAAATGTGATCCAAATTAACCTGATGAAGTGTTAATGTTGAGCTTTCACTCACACACTTAGCAAGATCTATTTATCTTGATACTCCACCCATTTAATTGTTTCTTATGGTATCCTGATCTACTACTGAATCAGAATTGTTCACTACTGTGGTTTTGGAGAAGAAGGACAAATAATTAGACTCTTTCTTGATTTAATTGCATGCAAAATCCAAATCATATGAGGAAAAAGTAGTTAATTCTGTTTGTGCATGCATTTTGTTCAGTGGGTTTTTTGTGTGTTTTTGTTTGTTTTCCCCATTGTTTTTTGTTTTGGTGTGGGTTTTTTTTATTAAAGTTTTGTTTGTTTGGTTTGGGTTTTTTTGTTTGTTGTTGGGTTTTTTTTAATCCAAACTTTCCATTTTAATACAAATTTGTCTGAATCAGTGCTGCAAATTATGTGTCTATCTCAAACTCCGAATCCTTGAATCTAAAATTGTGCTATTTTGAGCATCTGGTCTTTATGAGTTTGCTTTACAATTTGTGATGACAGCAAGACCCCAGAACAAACATGTCCTGAGATTTCACTTTCTCGCATTGTTTTATAAATGGATTGTGCTGTGATGTTTGGGAAATAAAATGGATTCAGGTTTATCTGTCTCTCAGCACTGAGTTCTATAGAGAGGCAAATGCCAATCAGTTGTAATTTGCTCAGATAACAATATTGCCATCATTAGTTCTAACATTTCTGCTTGTTGAATCAGCGGTGCAATAGCTCATTGTAACAAATAACTTCATGTTGAAGAACAGCCTGAGAAGGCTTTTTGGTACACTTTATATAACATTTATGTAAGGGAGGCAAAAGAAAACTGCATATCCAATATCACATTACTTTGGACTTAATTAGGACTGTGTCTAAATACCCCATATTTCCTGCACTGAGGTGCTGGATTGTAACCTCAGTAATTTTCTCCTACAATTTACCTAAATTACATTTAGATGACTGGGGCACAGGGGAAAGATACAGAATAACACTTGTTTTGCAGAAGCCTTATGATTTAGTTATATTTTTTAGATTATATGTTAGAATCTGCCTAATAAATTTAAGCCTCCTGGTAATAGGGCTTGCTTTGCTTACTTTTTTGGGCCTCTTAGAAATAGTCCGTAGATTGCAGTGTTTAAGACACAGGAAGCTCAGGGAAGTTTAGTGTAAGAAAGTATGTAATAATCAGTTGCATTATATATGAAGACTGAACTAAAGACTGAATTAAAGCCTTCTGAACTTTGAAATGAACACCTAAAAAGGTGGCCAACCAAATACATTTTGTCCCTGTAGCAGTATGGGAAATCTATCCAGCACCTCCTGTCTGTTGGCTCACATGGGAGCAGCAGCTTGTCTGGCTGGCATGTGTTTCTTGTTGCACTCTTTACATTGTGACCTCTTCCCCACTCCATTTTGAGAATTCATCACAAAAGGTAGCATGCCCTAATGCCCTGTGTGATTTATTTTGGTATATCAGCTTTTATAAAAAGAAGAAAGGACATTGTTGTTTCACACAGATTTTCAGAAAACCTTCCATCACAGAAGTCCATGAGGGTGAGGGCCTAATATGCAGTTCAAAAACTCCACATTGAACTAGAAGGGTTGTTTTATGTAATATGTTCAAGAGGCTGAACTGGTGGGGGTTTTTTTTATAACTACAATTGCTTTTGAAATGTCTGTGTGTGCTTGGCATGATTTTGATTGTGAAACCAGGCTTTCAGCTGAAATCTATTGTTAATCACCTCTTTTAAGATTGTTGATATTATTTTGTGCTGAGTAAACTGTACTTTAGACAAAGCTTATATATCCTGGCTAGACATATTTGTCTATAACTTATTTCAGTTGAGTATATTAGAAGGAAAAGAAAAAATTGTACACTCTCCTTGCTATTTGCTCTACAGTGTAAGTAGAAGATCGTGTTGCTATTTATCTGTGCTACTGTGCTTCTCTATCTCTGTGGCTAGTATTTAAGTGTGGCATGAATTCTTTATCCATATAGTATGGTGGTGGCTTGCAAGTGATGAAAAACAGTTTCCTTTACACAAATGTCCACCTTTGTTAATGCTGTCAAACAGCAAATGTGATAACGAAGGAGTACATGTCATTCTGTGGGTTACTGATAATGTAATCTAATTTCCAAAAATAAATTAAATGCATCTTTTATCTGTAGCTATCAGATGCATGTAAGCAAAGGGAAACATGTTAAAAAAAAATGTGTGTGAATTTGGAAGAAATATAAGTGGCTAATTTGAAATTAAACCTTTGGTTTTGCCTCATTTTCTGATAAATTATCCTTGCTGAAACTCATGATGGTATCATGTATTATTGTAAATACTTACTATTGTAGACAGATAAAATCTAAGTTGAAAACTGTTATTCATTTCAAATGCCTTAAATTTTACCAGGCCATTTTCAGCAAAAGGTTATGTATAGTAGTACTAAACTTAAATTCTTAAAAGGTTAAGAAATACTAAACTATTTTTTTTTAAATATATTTTAGTTATTTTAGTTATTTTCCTTGCCCTCCCAAGTAAATATGTCATTTCTGATTTTAATAGATGAAATGACACAGCACTGATTGAAAACTTCCCTAGCATACACCACTTAACATTCATATATATATTTTTAAGATGTTATTGCCATGTATTCAAGTTGAAAAGATGTTAAATAGTTTTATTTATAGGAAAATTCCACAACAGTTTTATTGTCCTTTTAATAATGACAAGATCTAAGAGAAGACCCCTTTTCCTTCCACACACCCCTCCACCAACTCAATGTTTCTTCAGGCATTTCAGATCAAAGCCAAGACATTTTTATGCCCCTTTCCTGAAAGATCATCTTCTGCTATAGTTTAAGTTTATCAAAGTCTGGATTGCATCATCCAGCCCACTCAGCTTTTCTCTGGATCTGTTCTCTAAAGAAGTGTTTTTCTAAGACAGACCAATGGTGGTCCTTCTAGATTTGGAGAGGCATCAGAAAAGCCCCTGTGGCTTCTGTAAGGCTCTATCAGCTTTGGAAGTGTACCTTGAGGATGTTCAGATTCCTCATCTTTTGCCCACTCCAGAGCACAAAAGTCAGGTCTTTCATTTCTGATTTGCTTAAGATAACACATGTGATCCTTTTCAAGCAGACTTAATTGCCTCAAACTGGTATGTTGAATATTTTTGTATCTTTGTCCAGCTTTACACAATTATAGTTTAGCTGGTACTGTTTTGTATGTATGGCTGAGCTGTTCCTCCTTTACCATAATAGAAACAACAGTTGTCTGTTGTTTCTGTCAGACCTGGTAAAACAAATGTGTTCAAACCTCTTGTATATCCTGTGTAGCATTGCTGAAGAAATACAACTATTCATGATAGATTCTATCCTTTAAACTCATTGAATTATTGAAGTTACCTATGTAATTGAAGGAGTCCTTTTATTATCAAAAAGTTCCTGTCTGATCCCTGAGGAGCTAAACTTGCAGACTAGTTTTCATCTATCTGGTACATGCAAGCATTATAGAAAATAATTTGTAATGTTACTTTAAATCAAAGGTAATTAATGTTTTGTTTTGTTTTGTTTTTTTTAAAGGTTAAGTTTTCTGTCCTTTGGTTCTGCATTATATCTGAAATCCTGTTATATAAAAACTCTGCTAAAACCTTTATACTACTGACTTCTAACATGTAGAAGTTGTCTCTATATCATGTTACACTTACTGGGGCATATCTCTTTTCCTGCCCATTAGAAAATATGTCCATACTTATGTCTTGTGCCTTCTTACTGGAATGTGACCATTAAGATGTATTAGCTGCATAAATAAGTGGCATGTAGATTATTCCACATATTCCATAAGTATTTCTGTGGTAAATTTATTATAGCACTTTCAAGAGGAAGACTGTAAGGTACTTCTTATGCTTATTAATTATGTATTCAAGATTACTTATCTAGCTTTTCTGATTTTTTTCTAGTACAGGTGATGCAACTCATTCTTTGTATCTTAGTTTAGACTTGGATCTCTGAAGCTACAAAAAGCCTTGAGTCCTGTGAAGGTGGTTAAGGAGCTCATTGGTTACTGTTTGGACTACCTAGGAAGACTGAAGGAAAAAAACCAGCATCTGCAAAAAGAAAATGAAAGGCTTTTCAGCAACTGGAGTGATGTGGAGAAGCGGTAAGTTTAAAAGTGCATTCATAGATAATAGTTGAGAAACTCACAAACTGGCAATGCAGGCTTTACTGATGAGCACTTTTGAAGTAATACACAGGAAGGAGAACATTGAGAAGTGTTTTGAGCCCAGTACTTCTGGTTCTCCTTTCTATGTCAAAGATACAAATAATGCTATAAACTTTGCAATTAGAGATGTTTTAGCTTTATGAAATAGAAAGAAAAAAATACCTCTCTTCTATAGAATCCTGTCCACTTTTTTCAGGAACCCTTTTCCTTTACAATATTCCTATAACTCTTAGGACTATCAGTTTAAATTGTTTACATTTTTGAGTGTGAAATTAATTGCTTTAATCTGCCTTGTCAAAGCAGCCAGAATTGGAAAATGAGTGTTGTAGGAAAAAATACCATTATTTTGAGAGATATTTTTGTGATTGCCATTGCATTTATTATCTCAATTATCTGTCATTGCATTTGTGCATGTTTCGGTTAATATAAAGCACTTAGTATACACAAGTCAGAGATTTATCTCGGTTTTCTATAGGTTTATCTGAAAAAAACCCCACATTTAGTAAGATTGGTGAAAGAATGAAGCTAATTGGTGTTAATTTACCTTGAAAAAGAGAGCTAACTTCTGGGAGGAGTTAAGTTTTGTCTCCCTCTCATTAAAATTAGTAACAGTTCCTACTGACATTCTCCCTGACAAGCATATTGTCTTCCTAAATTGTGTTTTACTGCTTAACAGTTTACTGAACAATAGTGTATTGTATAACCAATATGCTGTACTGCATTACACGCTAATGTGTAATAGGCATTAGTTCTTGTACCAATTTCCATGGTGGCATGACACTCCTGAAGTGTAACCCCAAAGAGAAAAAAAAAAATCACAGTTGCTTGACAACCTTTGCTCTCAGAAGAAGCTTATTAAAGCTTTGAAAGCTGGTGGTTTCCCTTAATATATTTATGTTTTGCATAGGTGAAACATAATTTTTCAGAAGAAAATGCTTCTGAAACAAGATTTTTCAGAAGAAATGCTTAGAAAAACTAAGCTTTGGTTGCTAAATTTTGGCCATGTCCACTAAATGGAGAATAAAAATAATTTTTTTCCAAACCGTGGTTTGAGGTTGCTTGGATTTTTTAAAATTCTTTTTGACACAATCTAGTCTATCCAACTGCCTTTCTTTGCTCTTTTGGCTCCAAAACTGGATGCAGTGTTTCATGCTTCCTGGAGCTGAACAAAAGCTTTGCCTGTCTTTGTTCAGTAGGCAGGGTTTCAGGCTTAACATTCTATATGACTTGTGGTGTTGAGTGGTAAATTTTCAAATACAAAGCACATTATGTGGAGAATCGTGCTCCCTGTCAACCCAGAGCTAAGGCACATCAGCTCAAGTTTCAGCCTCTGTGCTTCCCTTTGCTTAAAATCTTGGTCTTTTGGATCTCATTAGAATTAAAACATAGCATACAGACTTCCAAGGGCTATGTTTGTTCAGTTTAAGCACAGAACACTGGATGGTATAATTCAGTCACCCCATTTCCATTTCCTTACTCTTAATTTTCTTGACCAACATGAAAGTTTTGTGAGCTCAGCTCAGCAGGTATTTCCTGTAGCTCTCTGGGATCTCTTGAGATTCTCATTTCCATTTGGCCTGTAAAATGGCAATCAAGTTTCACTTAAGAGGTTAAATCTGTTTAGTGAGCAATCCATAGGGTGATCACCAGCCCCAGTCAGCTGCTAGCAGTTGCCTCAATGACCATATGCTGGGCTGTAATCAGCTTGATGCTGGCAACCCTGTGCCAGGTGCTGAAATGGCTCCTGCAGCTTTCCTCTGCAGTTCAGGTTCATGGAGAGGCTAAAGACAGGAGCAGGCCAAAAATCCCTTTGAAGAATAATCCCCTGAATGATCAAGTAGTTACATTACTTATGCACTCTAGTCTAAGCTGTGCAGTATCTGAGGTGTTGAGAGTGTTTCTGGTTGAAGCTGTAACTCAGCTTAATTTTCATCATCTTGCTTATCATGGTGACGTAAGTGTAGAATTTTACCTGCCTGAACATTTCCTTGCTTTTAGGAAATGACTTATATGTAGGTAACTAAACTGTTCAGCACTTGATCTCAAAACACAAAAATACTAAGACACTATATGGCAAGGACTATTTAGTCTTGGAAATTTTCAAGATGCCTGAGGGTGAGTGTTCGTGTGCATGTGTGCACTTTATGGATAGACATGTTAAAGTATCAGAGCAAAATATATATTGTTTTTATTTTATGTTGCTAGTCAAGATGGTAAGTGTAAAATAATAATCTATAGCAAAATAATTCCTCAGCCAATAAAACAGAAGTTAAATTTTTAATTTGGGTGTGGTATGTATTCTGGATCAAACATTTAAAATTAGCATAGAAAAGCCAAAATAAAACAGGTGCTAACTTACATTGTGGTACACTATAGTGATAGTATACTTAAAACACAAACACCTTATAACATTGTAGGATGTTGTTTAATCCTTGAAACTGACTCTTCAGCATTAGCTCCTCAAAATGCAATGCCATTGCCAATGCTGGGCGAAGGGTGAATCTGAAATGTAAGAGAGAAGTGCCATAAGACCAGCAAGTGTTTTAGAACACAGAGGACAAGGATAAATAGCAGAGATGTTGAATTTTTACTTTGTAGAGCTGGAGTGTGGAAAACACACAAATACCATTAAGTTACATAGTTCCTGTTAACCTCTGTGACAGATGTGATTGCTTTATGTTTAGGCAGCACTTAAGAACAGTTACCTTATTTTCCTAAATACTAATTGTCACCATTTCTAATACTAGCTGCTTTCAGTAAGCTAAGCAAGCTTTTTGATGTCTATCACCTTGGGTGTGTCTGGCACATTAAAAGCATTGCGTTTAATTGCATACCACCAAGATCTAAGAATTCAGAAATTGGAAAGCACATGCAAGTAAGACTTGCACCATTCTAGCCATTAGCTTTTATTTATTTTCACTGTACTTGAAAGTGGTCTTTGAGATGAGCAGCTTCTTTATTTAGCCTGAGGAGATGGTATTTTAGTAAGACAAATCACATACAGGCACAAGCATGTGATGAATTGCAATTAAAGTTTGTATTTGTAACTGATGAGGTATTGGAATGAAATCCAGCCAGCTTTGCTTAGTGGGCATGTAATTCAGATAATGAATGCCTGAGTAAAACCTAAAGGCAGTGCAGAGTTACAACCAGAGCTACCCCTCACACACATATGTTCTGCATAATTGATGCCTCCCCATTCCTGAGGAACCAAGGACTGTTGCTCTTTGCTATTCTGTTTTTAAATATTATTATGTGGCATATAATAGTATATTTTTAAGGCTTATAACCTGCAAATACAGCATTAATGTAATACTAGTTTAGACTTCAGTGTTATACCAAATTAACATTATGTCTGGAGCATGTATTTACAAATTATTTTAAACAACAGAAAAAAAACCAAGGAAGGTATTAATGTAAATTCAAATAATCATATAAGATTAACCAATGGCATAATACTAATGTATTTTGCCTACAAGGAAGAGTTACTAATCCAATCTAATCTATTCAGACTGTATATTTTGAGATGCTAATATTTTGCTACAGAGGCTGAATAAATTGGCTAGTCTTGCAGTAGGTTCCTATACAGTGCTTCTTAACATCCAGGCAGTGTCTACTTCATTGAGAGTTTATAGTTGTGTGGATTTTCATCTACAGATGTCTTTGCAGTACCCAAGGACTTCACTGAAGTTATCTTACACGCCACATTTTGACCAAGTCATCAAAATGTCTCAACTTTTTAAACCAATCTCAGATGCTCTGAAACAAACCAATCCACTGGCACAATAAAGGCACATAATAAAGACATTAGTTAGTATTGTATTGTGCATGCGACAGGGGACTTTCCTATAGGATTTGATACAGAGAGGATTACCGTATTTTGCACAAAATCTATTTTCTGTTCTTATATATATAGACATAATTAGTTTAAAGCATGTAAATGACAATTTACCCAACAGCTGTATTTATTTATTTTTTTGTAAATGGGTTTTTTAATGGCTGATTTCTAGTTGGTAAATGGAAGGCAATTACTATTCTTACTTCTATAAGCTGGTCAAGGTACTTCTGGATCCTATATTATAGTTCACGATTCTTTATAAATTGTCTGTTTGTTCCCCACTAAACAGTTAACTTTCCTTTTATACATGGAAAGTCTCCTGGTACTTGATTACTACGTATGATCTTTCATTTAGGAATTATTTAACTGATCTATATGGTAATGATATTCTGCTGTTTGCATTTAAATTAGATGAATTATTTATTACCTATCAAACTTATCCCTAAAGCACTACACAGTAGACAATATATTCTTCATTAGATTATTTTCTGTTGTCTTTCTTCTTCCATCATATATGGTTTTGATATATGAACAAATTTATCAGTATTTATATAGAAAGTTGGTTGATATTTCTTAGCTTATAAATTAATATTTTAAAAATCTAATAATGTGCTTAGGTTTAACAATAGTGGAAGCCTTCTAAACTTTTTTACCAGACTTGCACAGGCTGGTGATAAGAATGTTGTTTCTAAGTTATGGCTATTTGCTTTATTCATAGATTCACAGATATTAAGGGTTGGAAGGGACCTAGAAGATCATCTAGTCCAACCCCCCTGCCAGAGCAGGATCACCT
>JANHGL010011863.1:0-15209 GCA_024611195.1 Ceyx melanurus | reverse complement strand
AAAAAAATAGTACAAATTTAAATAACAAACTAAAAATGCCCTACTAAAACAAAACTCTGCCGGAAAAATATTAGAAAGGCAGAACTAAAACCCAGCAGTTGCAGGTATTTTACCCAGTGGCCACACAGTGAACATTTCAGATTGCAGGAATCCTTCCAAGTGCAACTCACACTCTCCCAAATCCCACAAGCCAGACCACAGCAGCCTGCCCTCACTGCAGCTCCTGGGAGGATCAGAGATGAAGCTGTTCACTGTGGTGCCAGCCAAATAACATGGTACACACACACAGCACCCACCCAGCTCTGCAGACATGCTCCCCTAGTTAAAGGGAATCCACTGTGCTAAGAAATTCATCTTTTTTGGGGAAGCTCTGTAATTGTTTCTTTTTCCTATTTACTTTAATGGTCACTGCAGCCTTTCATGCTGAGCCCACCATGAAAGAGCAGCCACAGTGGGCTGACATGCTAGTTTAAAAAGGGACACTTGGAAATAAACTGCTCCAGAGGTTCTAAACTAAACAACGTGGCTTGCAACCCACTGCTTAAAATTAGCTTTTGTGGTTTGTTTTTAGATATTCCTAGTAACTACCTCAAATCTGACTGCTCTCTCTTGGTTGACTTTATTGTACCTAGCAATCTAGGAGGCCAGGAATAGAAATTTCATTTAAAATATGGGTATTAATGTTCCTAAAGATAGTTCATTATGTGAATAAGCTGTGTCACAAGCCTGAAATCATTCCTTAGTTTGTTTAGTTGGGTTTTTTTGTCAAAGAACACTAAGTTCTTGTCTAGGAGTTGAGTTCTACATAGAGGGAAGTAACTGAACCCTAAAATGTCTTTGAATTTTTATTTCTAGTGAAAAGGACCCCCCCAAAGGACAAATGTTTAACTACCAAAGGTATCCCACATTTCTTTGCCTGAAATCTTTGGTTAAGCTACATTACATTTGAAAACACCTAAGGTGGCCACAGGGGTTTTCTGTATGGTTGGTGGCATAGAAATAAAAGTAACCTTGTGTAAAAATGCCTGATAAAAAAATGACAAAATAAATCAATCAGTAGACAAACTTCATCACAAAGCAATATAGAAAGGCACTAATTGTGGTGGCAAAGGAAAGGGATGAAGCTGAAGGTAACTCACCTCTGCTCTTCAGCAGTTTTTCTCCTGCAGGATGGTTTTAAGCCAACCTGCCTATTTTATAGGAAGACTGAGACTTGCAGAAAGCAAGCCAGAATTAAAGCAAAATGAAAAGCTATTGGGGAGAGGAGGAAGATTCAGTAATAATGAGATGACAGAAAGCACAGAGAGAGTTATCAATCCCTGTGGGGATCAATATACCAGCAGGAGACTGACAAACTGATCAGATCAAAATTAAGAGGCCCCACTGTAATGTTTGAATCTAGGAAGGGTCAAGAGATTTCTCCAGTGCTGCTGTAGTGAATTTGTGTAAACTGCAGTCAAAAGAGACAGAAAAAGTGGAAGTTGTGCTTGTGAAAGCTCAGGAAGGGACTCTGTTATGCAGCAACTAAGGCCTTTTGCACAAGAGAATTGCCAAAAGCAGTGGCATGCAGTGGTTGCCTCATTCATTTGGAGAGCAAAACACAGCAGCAGACAAGTGTCTTGACTTGTGCCTCCTTCCCTGCTTCAGCATTGCCAGGACATTGCAGCACACTGAACTCTGCAATCCTGCTGCTCTGCCCTGCTGCTGCTTGCATCTGCTGCACTTGTCTCCTCTGCTCCTTCTCACCCACTGAAATGGAGACCAACAAAGTTATCCCCAGCACCACTGACCAATTCCACCAACAGGAAAGTGGCCAGTTACACACAACCTGCAACAAACTGCTCAGAAACTGGTTTCAGATAATCACAGCTACATCTGCAGACAGATTTCAGTTCTACAGACTGCAAAAGGAGGGGAGACATAACTCCCATTCAGGTTCTGGGGTATGGTACAATCCCAAAGCACCTTATTCAACATGAGTTTACCAGAAACTAATTCTGGGTTAAAAATAAAAAGCAAAACAACTCAACAAACCCTCACACAACAAAACACCTCCAGGATTTGAAATACATCCTCAGAAATGCAACCTACAGCCATTTATTTCAATAGGATGCTGAATTCCTGTGTGGGGAGACATTCAGCCTGGTCAGAACCTCTCCATACTTCTCTGTGCAAGCCACTGAACTGCACATATAAAAAAGACCCCTATACTAACTATATTTTAAAATATCCCACCAAACTTCACTTTGTGGCTTCCATCACTCAGTTCTTCCTGTCACAGGCTGAAAAAAAAAACAAACCACTTTTGTGGGCAGGTTGTATTTACATCTTTACTAAATTTCATTTTGGCTATCAAACATTTTCTCTGCTGTACTGAGCAAGCTGTGCCTTTGGCTGCTGTAAGAAGATATAATAATAATAATGTTAATCACAAATGTGCTACTAGAGCTAGCTCATCCTCCCTGCACACTTGGCATTCAACTGGGGTACACTGAGGCTCAGTTCTGGAGGTCTCAGCTGCCATTAGGGTTCCAGACAGGCACTTAGAGAACATTCTCTTTATCTGAAGCAAAGCCAAAATATTTTGATTGCTTCCTTCCACAGTGAAATGAAACATTACAACTATTTTAAGGTTATAAACAATGAGGCAGAAATAAACAAGCCCATAAGAAAGCCCCACAATCTCAAGCCAACACTAGATCATTAGAGAAGAATTTTTGCCTCTTCCTGGCAACCTCCAAGTTTCCCCATCTGCTCCCCTCTCTCCCTGCTAATGAGCAGAACCAAGCTACAACATGAAAGCAGCTCAAAAAACAAGCTGCAAAAGCTTTTCTCTGGATGCTTAGGAGAGCTCAGTGACCTCTACCACTGTGTTCACTCCCACACTGCCAGGAGCAGGGGCCTTTTGCTGCTAGGTGAGCAAAATCAGAAGGCAACTTGTGCTTGTCTGAGCTATGTACAGTGTGTTCTCCTTCATTACATCAGGACCTCATCAGCATCCATATGCCACTAATATTGTGCAATACGGACCTCTGCCAGGACATGCTCCACTTCAGCAATCCTCCAGAGTGAAACAGAGCTGGCAGCACAGTCAAACACTCACATGTCAGCTATGATTGTGCAGAAGAGCTGCTCTCACACTGCTCCATCACACAAGTCCACACAAAGATCACAGAAGTCCATAGTTCTTTCACGTTTGCCAGGACAATGAGGTTTTTACTTCAGGAAAACCAGAAAGGCCAGCTCTTCATGCATTTCAAGACTGGACAGAGGTCCTGGGAGCACCTGATGCACACTTTCCCACCTGCATTCAGAAAATGGGATATGGTGACTGCAGGGCTTTGAGGATCTTTAGAAGCAACAAAGCAGAAAGCCAACGATGGAGGTGAGAATGAGCTGCACTGCCCACAAGAACCTGGGAGAAAAAGGGTGAAAATCCTGAGGTGGGACAATAAAAAATTTTTTTTTAACAAGAGCATCAGTACACTTCGATAATTAAGCCAAGAATATTAATTTGTAACAAAAGGACAAAGAAAAAAAATATATATGGCAGTCTGTAAGTATCTGACTTTTCAATACCATCTCCAGAAGATACAGCTATGCAAAGTGGCATTGCTGGGTACAATGAAAAGCTACCAACAGCAAATCACAAGTTCAGGTAAATGAGCCTCCAAATGTCATTATTTCTGCATACAAACATGTATTAGGGTAAGTATAATGTAGCAGTTCCAGCTCTAGTGATATTTACAGGATGATTTTTCCTGAGACACTGATAAACTTTAATTAAACATAATTTTACTGCCTTCTAAAAGACAAAGATAAATATGTGATATTTTCCTTTTCAATTTGCTATAGATTACATAGAGAACTGTAGCCACAAAAAGGAAATCACTGTTATCTCACTTCTGTGTTTGGAGTAGATTTACTGCTGTTTGAAAACCTTATATGACATTAAAGTGAAGCCTAGTGAACCCAGTGAGGCAGTACCATAAAACTGCTTTGAAGACAGCTCTTGAGCTGCACTGAAATGAGGATTTTACTTTGTCCCTTGGATTATGAAGTTAAGTAGAATGATTTTGTTGTTTTCCTAGATTGAATTGTTAAGGAACCAACCGTTTTCACCCTAGAGCTCCTTAATTAAAAGCAAACTTTGACAAATTCTCTCCTCTGTAGTAATCTGGGCTATGTGGTTTTGATTTTCATGAAGGAATGCAACAGCAGGTCCAAAGAATATATGAAACCCATCTCCCAGGCACTGCTACACACACACAGAGCTTCTGTTCCAGAACAGTGCTGTGGGAAAGCCTGCATTGGAAAGTGCCTGCCTCAGTTTGTGCTCAGCAGCTTGGGAAAATCAATTCCATCACATAAAAAAAAATTATTTTTAAACACAGTGGATTTCCAAGCCTGGAAAAAAAAAAAACAAACCAACATAAAAACCCAATATTTGACTATAATTTCACATAGCTGCAGCCCCCACGACCCAGAACTACAGGAAAACACACTCTGAATGACTACCAATTGTATTCAGCTCTAGAGCCAGGGACTTGTAAACCCAACAGTGAACTACAACAGCTTTCCCTAGCAGGAAACACAGAGGCAGAGCCCACCCCTCTGAGCACAATGGGTCTGTAGGCAGAGCATTTTCATCAATGTGCTGAGATGCCAGCAAAGAAAAGGAATTCAGAACACAGCAACTGGCAGGAGTCCTGCTTCAGCTGCAAGCTATTTCCCATTTTCAGATTTATGAGAGAACCCATCAGCTCCATCCCCTTCTAGTGGATACTCAGCCTACGCCCTCAAAAGAACTATGTACATTTCTAACATTAAAAACATCCATTGTTACCACATCCACCAAAAAATGCAGTTAGCCTCTCCTCACAGATTTACCTCCCATTCAAACCCCTCTTCTTATTCAAACTGGAAATGTCATCCTTCTCTCTGACATCTTGGAGCTCTCCAGCTACTAGGTTAAGCTCTAGAGAGCCAGACAAAGCTCTTATCTGCCCTCCCACACAAGCCTTTCCCAAGAGGCTCTTCCTCAATTAGCCAGCATCCAGTCCCTTAGCCTGCAGGATGATCTTTATATTCAACTAGAACCTGGCCAACTCCTGCTGAAACAATGTGCATAATATACACATACATCAAATAAGCTGTGGTCATATCCCCTGCATGAGATTTTGCAGTTTACACTATCTTCTGCTATTTAATTCATGTCCAAAACAAAGAAAAAACAAAGCAAAACACACAGACACAAAAACAACACAGAAAAACAACACAAAAAAAAAGAGGAAAAAAGCAAAAAGAGCCACAACCAACCACACAAAACCAAAACTCTTCCATTATTTCAGTACCTTTCTCAGCCTGTTTTGATCCCTTTTTACCAATGTTTAAGAGCCAGCTACCTACTTGTGATCAGCAAGTGATGTCCATCAGCCCAGCACTCTCTTTCAGAGATGGACCTGACAGAGCCATCTGACCAATTCCAGCCAGTTGTCTTTAGATGAGATGAAGTCCATCCTAAAATGATTTGTAATTATTGGGCTTCAATATGTGGCTTTCAATCTTACAAAGGAAATTTCAGTGGTGTCTGGTCTAGGCCCTGTCCTGGAGCATCTTGGTTTATATCTTATTTCCCACCTACTTGCTTGTATCTCAGCCAGCTGCTGCTGCATGCAGCCAGCATGCTTTTGCTGACATGCTATCATGGTTTGCCCAACAACAAAAAAAATCTCTATTTAACAGAGCCAGGAGGTGACAGGCAGAGTTAGGAAGCCCATGGCAGGCTCAGCACAGGACCAGTGACAGATGCAGGGAAAAAAAGGCTGTGGATCTGCTGTGTATGTGACAGCCCACGGTTCATCTGTTTTTTGTGTCAGCCAAGAGTAGCTGGGAGGCACAAATGGCTGTGAACCTCATCTCCCTCCACCTCACCCTGTCAGATCCAATGATGCGGCTCCCAGCCTGCCAGCCACAGGGCACAAGGACAGAAGGACAGAAGCTGAAGGCCACGGCAAAGGGGATGGAGATTGGCAGGTCGTATGCACAAGGAGGAACTGCAGCTTTGGATTCTCACCTTGACTTCTCACAGTGGTGACAACGTGTGATTCTGCAAAATGAGATGTCCTCGGAGCGTCAGGAGGCTGCATTTCCCAGCCCTGCTCAGAGGGTGAAGATGAGATCCCTCTGCAGTGGCACCTCCCCCAGCAGCCAAGGACAGGCCTGCCAAAGGAAAACTCTGCCATGCAAGGTACTTACAGGACTGAGTCCTCTGATGCCTACTGCCAGAGAGGTTATTTATTACATACTGAAACACGACAGTAGAACTTAAATGCAACTGAGATATATTACATTTCTAACACGGTAAGCTAGATTTAATTACTAGCTTTGCTTTGAAACTGACAGCTCCTACTCCTCTACTAACTCCTGCATGCACTCGCAGAAAAATCTCTGACAATTTAGATTTATAAGGTGGTCTTAAGCTGCATTTAAGTACCAGGTTCAACACATGCACTAGAAAAGCACACACAACTAAGCCTGCATGACGAGACAGACACACACACCTATCCATCAAGAAGCTGGAATGCAAAAATGTCTTCCCTAAATTTATTTCTCCCTCCAATGAAGGAGCAATCAAAACCTCATGTCAATGAGATCAGCATTTCAAATTTATCTTACTAGAGGAGGTTTTTGTAATCCTTCCAAATGATCTTCAAATGCAGCGAAGTTGATTAAATATTTCATAAATTCCTATAAAAAGGAAGATGTAGGCACATCACACCACTTTGTACAGCCTTAATAGTGCCTAGGGAAAAAATGCCTTTTTAACATGGTCTGTAATTATAGCTAAGGAAAAATATTCAAATTATTTGACTGTGATTAAGATGGAAATGTCAAAAAAGCCCAAATTTTGGAAAATTCCTACCCATCCCTCAGGCATGTATGAGAACAAAAACATTTTTTTAATTCATCCATTTGCAAATATTTATTAAAACTGAACAGGAGTCTAAGGGCAGGTTCAACCTGACCTAGAACTGCACACAGATTTAGCCTGACCTCATTTTGACAGTCAGTCACAGAGAAGTTGCTGCTCATCTCAGATACTGTGAAACACAGAGCATTTGACTGGAAAAAAAAAAATAAAAAGTAGTGGCTTGATTGTTTTTGGTTGTGGTTTGTTGTTTGTTTATGAGGTGTTGGCTTGTTGGGGTTTGGGTTTTTTTTATGATGGAAATTGCCATTTTAAATGCCCCAAAATCCACATTCTTGCAGTCCTGAAGCACCTACATTCCCCCTTAAAACTTGAGCACTCAAGAGATTGACTAGGTGAAGAAAACCACACAGCAAAATTCATTTCAGGCAACACAACACATGACAGTGAGCTAAACAGCTCCAAAAAAGGGCAAAATAGGATCCAGAAGAAATGGTTATAATAAAATTATCCCAAATCATACACTCCTTATCCCCAGAACTTTGTGGGGTTGCTCTCCCTACTCCCCTTGGATGAGAACAGTGGTTGTGTCAGTGCTCTCCCCCTGTATCTGGTGTAGCAGCAAAGTGACCAAAGGCTCTGCAGCAATTAAAAATGGACTATTGTCCTTTGATGGCAAGGGAAGAGTGTTTAGAATGTGTGCCCTCCTCTATTTATCTCCTTTCTTCCATGGTGGGATGGATGAGATGTGATTTATCTCCAGTTTTTTGCCTCATCTTTCCCACTTAGCTTCAAACCCAAGCCAAGCAACACCCCCCCCCCATGTAGCCAGCATATCAGAAGAAGGAAAACACATCAAGGAAGATGGGGCTGAGCTGCACATGTGTTGTCAGGAGGGAAATACAGCCCTGTATGCAGGCTACACAAGCCTCTCTGTGTGCTCAGAGCATGGCAGGCAAGGCTGTAACTCAGCAATAACCCCACAGGAGCCACCCTCTTTCAGCCTGCCTGCCTCTGTGGTTAGCACCAGCCAACCTCTGAGCAGGTTCTTTCTGGTCACACAGCACTGCTCACTTCTTTACACACACACCCAAGTCTTTACACACTCTTCAGCTGTAGCAGCAGATGCCCAGTGCTCTTGTTTTGTTCTGAGACAGCTTGCCCTCAACCCACTCTCTTTGCATTTGCATGCTCTGCATGTGTGGTGCTTCCCCAGAATAGATGGCATCTGCCAAAGCACACTGCAGCAAGGGGAAAAATATATTTACACCCTTCAGCTCTTGTTTTCTTTGACAGTTCCATTCTAGCACTTAACTGGTAACATCCATAGGAAACGTCCACAGCCAAAACCAGAAAGGATTTTGGAAAAGAATATATGCACTGCATCCCTATTTCAAAATATCCTCAATTCCTTGGGTACTGAATGGCTGTTGAGTAGGAAGAAGAAAAAATGAGACTGGAGGAGGGCTTTTTGGTATTATTATGATGGAAAATAGCTGTTTTAGTGACATATGAGAACAGTATATTTAGAAGAAAGTTCAGGCAATCTCTAATTCCTGCAGATTTCCCATCATGGTAGGTATATATTGGTTTTAAATAGCAGGAGCCACCTCCATTTAAGGCAAAGTCAATTTGGCACTCAGATTCCCTAAGTACATAATGATGCAATCAAGAAGATGCTGTTATAATGAAGGCCTCTTGAGCATTTGTAAATGCATCCAAATAGGATGTGCTTATAGCTGATGTATTCAAAAATAAGATGGCCATACCAAATAGGAACACCAAGGCTTTTAAATTCTTACTGTCAGCATTTACCATTTGCCAGTGCTAGAGCTCTGCATGGGAATAATCACAGCTCAGAGGAATGTCTGCCAGTGGTCTGGCTGAGCAACCTTTGCTTTTCTCTCACTCAAGGTTTCAGCAGCAGACAAAGGCTTTGGCTGACATCAAACACCTACTCTCAGCTCTCCAGCTTCTATAAAGAGCTTTTCACATCTTTCTTCTAAGTCCTACTTGCTGATGCTCAGACAGTAACTTGATGCAGCTTTGCCTCAACTTTCTGGAGAGCAGATCTCTTCCTAATCACCTCCAAACACACGTTCAGATGCATTTGTTCTGGTCACTTTTAGCTTGAAGGAATTCTCAGGATGCCCTTTGAGCTGCTGTCTGCCACCACACACACACTGACCCTGCATATGCTGCTTTTCCCTTTCCCTCCCAGCCTGAGGGAACAGGATTATTTGGATTTCCCAGCAGTTTTTTTACACACAGCACTTGCACAGGGAAAAGGTAGGACTGCTGTTTCTGAAGGAATTAAATTGTACTTCACATGAAGGTTATTTTACTGCTTCAGACCTTCCTTCCCCTGCTCCCTCCCCCCAAATTAACAACTTTTTTAGCATAATTGGCAATTAAAGGAACAAAAACTCAAGTCCATAAACATTTATGATAAATCTTTAAACTAGAAAAGTTGTAAACCTTGCCATAACCTGATAGATTTTTTAAGCATAACTTCCCACAATTGTCTTTGACTGTAAAATGTTGGAGTTTTTGTGTGTAGGGTTTTTTTTTAGTTTAGTTTTGGTTTGGTTTTTTGGTTGGTTGTTTTGTTTGGGGTTTGTTTTGGGGTTTTTTTAGGATAACAAGGATTTCCTCACTTTCATCTCAAGCTCCAAGTACTGTGAATTTTTCAAAACCTCCATAACCAGCAGGGCTAGAAAAAGTGCATGTCACCCATGTTGAGGGAATCTTATAAAAGCTCCCTTGGTGTTAAGCAGACAAGCAAATTTCCATCTTAGTTGAGGTGACTTTGATAGGACATCCTGATGTGCACATCCACATATTGTTTTACCCTGGCACTGCCTGAGTTTTAATTTTAGCAATGTTCTGCCCAGGGTAGCATAAAAAATGTTGTCTTGGGTTTTGGTTTTCAGAAAAAAAAAAAAAACAACAAAAAACCAACAGCACCACCTTCACCCTTCTTCCACACTTCAACACCAGAATTAGTCAATAGCACAGTGAGAAATACTCACTTATTTCAGTAAGAAAAAATGGTTTTCTCAATGAAAACTGAAGCTGTAGGAGAAGAGATACTAAGGTTGGGAAACAGTCAAGATCCTCAATGACCCTGCTGCCCTTCCAGTGATGCTCCTGAAGCTGCCACCAGCACTGCCTGCCAGAAAAAAATGGTACACCACTATTATCAGCGCCAAAGGAGACATCATGGCATCTATGTGCAATCACCCCATCCAAAATCCATGGCTCCCATTAATGAAAGCAACAAGGACAAGCCTGGAGACCAGTAGGAGAGGAGAAAAAAACAAAACTGAAACAAAGAAACCCCAAAACACCCTTTCACAAGGGAAAACGAACAGTGATCTTCACAATAAAGAGCAGCCCCTAAAAACACATTTACCTGTATCTATAATAAAGCTTCAGAGGTGCAGTGTAAGCTGAAAGGCAGGGAGCACAGCCATAAACATCACATTTCATTCAAATGCAGCAGTTTAAGGAGCTAATGGAAATGGGAACTGACTGGTGAAAATATTTAGTGCTGACAATCTGCTAAAAAAGATGATCACATTCTTTAGATTTATGAGTCATCTGAGGATTTGTCATAACTTGATTTTAAGCTAAATATCTAACGAAGTCAGAGCTACCTTTCTGCTGCCTCGGAAGTGAGATTTTTGTTTTTCAAAGGCAATGTCAATTTGGAACAAAAGATGAGAGAGAAGAGGGTTATCACCCCACTGATGCCTCTCCAACTGACTCCCACTGCATTGACTCCCCCAGCAGCAGCAGTGGCAGCAGCAGTGCCCAGGGGCAGGCTGTGCACAGCACAAACTCCCTGCATGACCTCCCCCAAGGCCGTGGCCTGACACATCACAGGACAAACCAACCAGCTGGAGACCTCTCCAGATAAAGCTACACCCTGCAGGTGAGTGGAAACAGATCAAAAGCCCTGAGCTGCTGTGGCTTTTCCCTGCTCAGCAGAGCTGCAGATGAGGTAACACCCTCAGGAAGATGTTGGTGGCAACACCTGCAGCAGCTAGAGTTCAGCACCATGTGCTCAGCATTTCCATGTCTTGGTGAAGAGGAAGAGCTCCCTGCTCTGTTTTCCCTGCAGGTGATCTGAGGCACAACAGCTATGACCCCATTTGGTCTGAGGAGCAAGCCTAAGATAAATATCAGAAGTACAAAGAGCACTGGAGAAAAAATAGAAATAAAAGTGAAAGCTTTACTAGAACATGGGGGTTGTTTTTGTGGTTTTGGTTTTGATTATTATTATTATTATTATAAATATGGACTGCCTCTCCACAAATCCAGCACATCTTCCACAGCTTTGCAAAATGTGCATTTAGTCAGCACTCCTTCCACTGAAGTAGGGATGGACAGTACACAAAGGTAAAAAGAATGCATAAATAATGCATAAATAATCTAAAGAAATTATGTGTGGGTGTTTTCTCCTCTAGGCTCCAAACACATGACAGGAAATATATTATACATTAAGGGAGATTATGGTACATCATTACAAACAACAGAAAATCATAAGATGTATTAAACAGATATTAAAGTGGCACAGATACCATGTTTCTGCAAAACAAATACAGGTGAGAAATACAGAAATAAGGCTGAAATGTTTCAGTTTCTGTCCTATCAAGTAATACACTCCATTCAGAGAACAATTTTTATACAAGGACACTAGAAGAATCCTAGAGGTTTATAGTGTCTAAAAAATTGCTATTAAAAGATAAACCTATTTTTTTTTAAATTTAAATAATTATTTTGACAAAAAGGAGGTTATAGAATGTTATCTATTCTAATATTATTTCTCATATATTAATGTTTAAAAAAACCCCTAAGCCTTCCTCATCATGCATCATTATAAAGATATTTGGGGCTACAGACCAAACACTTGCTCTTCCTTTAAATTCCAGATTGTTACAGAAATATGAAGCAGCAGTTAATTTGAGATATGGCCAGCAGGAAGAAGCACAATATAAGGTTTTTGGTGAGCAACTGAGCCAGTAAAATCCAGTTTCCTAAGGATGTGTGTCAAAGTTTTAAGTTCACCTCTCCTTCAGCAGGCATCTTTCCTGCCCTAGGTCTGAAAAGCCTGTAGGTTTATTGGAGATAACCTTCTACCCCTCTCACAGATGGAACTCAAATTGTCAAAATATTTAAAGGTTATCAAGGGCAAGAGCAAAAAAAAACAAAACAACAGACCTTCACAGAGTTGCAAGCAATCACTATTTCCTCAGAAAACCAGGCTAAAAATACATGTACACTGGCTGCAAATAGCTTGATCTTGAACTTGCAGTCACTGTTACAAGATTAAAGTGGAGATAGAGGCCTGACCACTGCTCTCATTCTGTCT
Source organism: Ceyx melanurus (assembly GCA_024611195.1). Lineage (NCBI taxonomy): Eukaryota > Metazoa > Chordata > Aves > Coraciiformes > Alcedinidae > Ceyx > Ceyx melanurus. The sequence goes on along the minus strand of JANHGL010011863.1, from coordinate 2,901 downwards.
CCATGGATAGATTTCTTCATGTGGGTATAGAGAGATGAAGGGGAAAATGTTTCCTTAAGTATAAATAGAAAATCAGAGTTCAACAACATTCATTTCCCTTCTAAAAGGGCAGACACACAAAAAAAACAATTCCAGAAAAATGCAATTGCCTTAATCAATACAGAACTTTCTCCAAGAGCCACAGTGAGAGTTCTGACAGACCATAATGGAGTTACCACACCAGAAAATAACCCAAACAGTCCAGAAACAAGTCAGTAAAATTCCCAAGTGAAAGTCAAGGATAAATATGACTCCCAAACTTTAGAACCTAGCTGCTCACAAGCAAAGCACTGATCAGTGCAAACAAAATTGAGTGTATGTAGTGAGAAAAAAAATCTTCCCAAACCTGTTAAAATTTATTTTCCAGACAATCTGCCAGACCCATCTTCACTCCCACCTTTTTCAGATGATCCTTTGGATATTATACAGCAGAAAAAGTTTATATAAAGTAATCTGTAGTTTATTTCTTCAATCATAAGTCTTTTTTGTTCAATACATACAGGATGTAGCTGGAGTAAACTGTCACAGGGGATCCTGGAGGGTAACAACAGTGTTCTAAGCCACCAAGCTACCACTCCTTTGCTATTCCTCCAATGAAAAGATGGAACTGATGCTGTAAGAAGGAAATAACATTGTCTTGCTGAGACTAGAACCATCTGATGAGATATTTTTTTTTCCTCACATGAAATAAAATGACCAGACACGTTGGTTCATTTTCTCTGTTCCTCATTTTTGTCAGCCTTTGGTGAGAAAGGACATCTCTGGTGCCAACACCATAAATAGCACCACCAGGAAACAGCCAAGCTATTTGCAAACCTGGTTTGTAGAAGCACTGCTAGCTCCAGTCTTCACTAACTGCCTACACTGACAAAGTGTAAGCATCTCTCATCTCACTTGATTATGAAACAAAAAAAAAAGTCATTGCCATCACTTTGCAGCAGGCAGCCAGAGGAGCAAATGTACTTTCAATAGCTCCTCCCAGGCATCACAAGGGGAAAATAGAAATCATCATTATGATTTTTTTTTTATCTGATCTCTTTCAAAAGGTCAGAGAAAGATGAATATTATGATCTCATTTCTACAAAGCAGAAGAGAAAAAGATCCTTACAGACAGAACAGCTGACCACAGCCTAGGTTAGATATAGCAGGATTGCTAAGCCTCTCAGAGTGGTAGGCTGGCTTGCAACTGTTTTCCTTTTCCTTTTTGTAATTCAAGATATTAAAAAAATATATATATAATTAAAAGCAAATCTAGTCAAACTACAGACTAACTCAACTGCATAACTATTAATACTACACCACAGGAAGGATGGTGAGAAACATGTTCTGATTTGCCTGCTGCATCAGGTCTCTCAGAGAGAGAGGGTCTACGTGTGCAGAGGGATTATCAGAGTTGGTATTTTCCCTGAATCAGCACTGGGAGGGCAAACAACAGTTTTCTGCCAGCCCATGAGAGCATTGTTGTAAAGGCAGCAGACACACTGAAGCCATTCATATCCCCAGTACAGCACTGTGGCCAAAGCTCATGGTTAAGACAGCAGCCTTGTCCTTTGGCTTCACTGAAAGTTGTGAAATTATGAAAAAAAAAAAACCAAAAAATGTGACAAAAACTTGGAATGTAGAGTACTAGAAAAGATATTAGAAACAAAAGCAGTTAAGCAAATACAGCTGTTTAAAAAAAAAAAAAGCCTTCAAATACTGAAATATGCAAAATCCCAATGGTAAGTGAATGTAACTTACAATACCAAGCTTCAAGGACAAATATCTGCAATACCTACTTGCATATGATGAACACATTATTTCATCTCTCAGGGTGATTTAGAAAGCTGAGGAAATCCACCCTTTATCTAAAGGCTGGCTCATTCAAACCAGTGATATCAGACTGAAACATCCATTACTGCACTCGTATTTCAATCACAGATGCTTTTCCCCCTCATAAATATACAACATAATGAGCCATGATGGCTAGGAGAAGGAGGAGGTAAAGAAATAAACTTCATTCTGGGAAAAAAAATAAAATACAATAAACCCTGGCTTTTTTTCAAGTAGCTCCTAAGCAAACATAACAATTTTCACCACTTATCTCACTTGACTTAGCTTCTCTTTAACAAACTTCAACTCAGGTCACTTTGAGTGATGCTCAGCCCTTACCAGCAGACAGTCATTTCAGCTCTGATGTACTGCAACGTCCTAAGTATAAACAGAGTTTAGAGTTTAAACAGTTTCAAAGCACAAATCTGCTTGCCCCTCATCACATCCTCACTTACCCTTCTCCCCCCATCACCTTCACTACATCTCTGCAAGCAAACAGAAAGGGTGGCAACCTGGATTCTCAGCTCCTGATACAATCTCTCTGGTAGTTCTGTGTCCCAGAACAATTTCACTTCAACTGCAGCCACTCCTGGGTCAGCTCTGATAAGCTAATGTGAAACCAAACAATCCATTTCACAATGCAAACAGTTGTTTGGCTACACGGGGAACAATATAAACAACTGGATCTATTTATAAATCATCATTCTTGCTGCTTGGAGAACGGAGAACAAACACGTTCCAGGGCACAAACGACAGTATTTCCAAGAATGAAATGGAAATTCAAACAGCTTGTGTCTTCTTCCACCTACCTGTCCCATCCATGGTCCCTGTTCCAGTTCTATGGAAGCAATCAAGCCAGAGTGATAAAGGGGTTGGTTTGTCAGGAACAATACAAAACAAAAACAACCTCTCCCCAGGGAGGTGGCTGGGGCACAATCTCTGGAGCTATTCCAGGTGAGGTTGGCCAAGGCTTTGAGCAGCCTGGGCTAGTTGAGGGTGTCCCTGCTCCCTGCAGGGGGGCTGCACTAGATGCCCTTTGGAAGTCCCTTC
>JANHGL010011862.1:0-10678 GCA_024611195.1 Ceyx melanurus | reverse complement strand
AAGATATTAAACAATATAGGTCCCAGTACAGACCCCTGAGGGACACCACTTGTCACTGTTCTCCATCTGGACACTGAACCATTGACCATCACCCTCTGGATGTGACCATCCAGCCAATTCCTTATCCACTGTACAGTCCACCCATTAAATCCATCTCTCTCCAACTTGGTGAGTAGGATGTTGTGGGGGACCGTGTCAAAAGCCTTGCAGAAGTCCAGATCACTGGTGCTGCTGGCATTGCTCATTCAGCTGCTGTGCCCAATACTCTTTAACATTTTTATTAAAAACATGGGCAGAAGGATGAAATGCAGCCTCAGTCTGTTGGTAGATCTGGGAGCAGTGGCTGAACACGGAGGAGCAGGGTTGTGGAATTCGGATGTTCAAGAACAACATGTGCTCTCCAACCTGTAATGGACTCATCCTGTAACCCAGCATGGGCAGGTGCAGAATGGCCACTGCATTGCTGTCCTCACCTACCTGGATAAGGATTACTGGAAGATTCTTCTCAGCTGTACCCGTGAAGAGAATATGAGGCAACAAACAACTTGCAGCAAGGGAAATTCATGTTGGAAATAAGGGAAAAGAAATCATTATTAGAGTGAATTGAAACTGGCAATGGAACAGGAACAGGTAGCTCAGACATGCTGTGGAACTTCCATCCTTGGAGATGTGCAGATCTTGACTGACAGAGCCCTGACTCTCACACCATCATTTTGAATTTTAGCCCTGCTGGAGCCAGGGATTGGACAAAATTATTGCCTGAGCATCCTCTCAGCTTGAATTGTCTTGTGATTCAGTGACAAGTGTGCTGGAGTGGAAATGCCCTAGCTATTAAAGAGATATATTATTAATACATATGTTAAATTGTTTTCTATTCAGCTATTTTCATAAATTAATACTGATGATGCAGGTAATGCAGAGATGTAAGCCACTTATTTAATTTCATAATGCAACCAACTGCTCCCCTAAGTAATAACAGAATGCTGATTGCAGAATGTTATTTTGCCTTAACAGATACCTGTACATTGGATGTCTAAGCTCAGGGTGTGGTGTAACCCCAGCCAGCAGCTGTGCTGAGCAGAGTACAGAGTCTCTCACTCTCTGCCCTGTGGGATGAGGCAAGAACCACACAAGCAGAAGTGAGGAAGAAACCTGTGGGTTCTCATGAAAACAGTTTAATGATTGAAAAGAAATAATTTTTTTTAATGTAAGAGGAAGATAAAAACAAACAAAACAACAACAAACAAAACAGCTTTCCCATCTCTGTCCCCCAACCTCTTGCCCACCCCTAGCCTGCTCCTAGCAGGGCAGTGCAGAGCAGAAAATGCCTTGGCTCTGTGAGAGCCACTACTGAGGAGAAACTAAAACATCCCAGTGTTACCATTTCCAGCACAAATCCAAAACAGCCCCATAGCAGCTACTCTGAAGAAAACTAACTCTGCCTGAGGTATAACCAGCACAGCTCCCAGTGCTGTATTTTTGCCTCTTTTAGAAGGACATCTAATGGGAATCCCCAAAAAATATTTCAGCCACAGAGTAAAAGTAGAAGGGGGTGACCAGCTTAGACCTGGATATTAACACTCAGCTAGTAATCAGTGAGTGATCTCACTCGGTGTCTGCAAAGGGCTTATCGAGGTCTCCAAGGTTACTGAGTGGTATTGAAATGGTAATTAAGAAATTTAGCCAAATTAAGACAGACTTCTCATTCTTAAGATGTGTGCCCCATGTACCTGAACAGACATCTGCTGTGCTGCTTCTCTTTCTGAGGTAAGAGATGGTAAGATTTTCTTTCTCCAGTATTTGTTCTGTCAAGTTCAATGAACTACCTTCCACCTGCTTTGCATCAAATTCATGCTTGCCCTGAGAGCATAAACCTTCCTGACTGGATAAAAGCTTTCAGTAAGCTTTTAATGGGAATTATGATATTTGAAAGCAGTAAGATTCTCAATAAGCAACTGTCAAGTTTTGCAAGAAGCAAGTAGGTATGTGCATGGATTTGTGAATTCCAGAAGAGTTGCTTCATTTACAACAATAACCTGACCAAAAAGACTGATGCTGCCACAACAGGTAGCTGTAGATCTGCCAACTGTTTACCTATCAACATCTCTAGAAAAGCTGTGTTCTTTGGCCTTCATTGTTCTACATCTGTTAACAGGCAGGTGTTCCAATAATGTCCTTTTAAATCTTCTGATTATACAAATTACTTAATGAATATGTAAATCACAGTTGTTGGGGTTTTTTTTTCAGCTTTGCAGTCTTTCAGTATTTGCTTATAGTGTTAGATTAGAAGATAATCCAAATTCACTGCCTTGTTTTCCTTCAATGTCTAATAGTTCTTCAGTTTTCACTTGCCATGGAATTCTTGTTTACAGATGTAATATTCCTGAGCATGAAAAAACTATCAGTAAACCAACATCAGAAATATGCAGATTTCTTCTGAACAGCTCTGAGGTGACATTGCCAGGAAGGGTAAGAACATTTAAAGATAAACCTCTGTCCTCCTGGTGGCTGGTACCCAAGAGGGTCTCAAGGCTGCTGAAATTGTTTAGTGTTAGTCCTGCAGCTGATGTACACATTTCAGCTCCATTTCTTGTTTAGCTCTACTGTAATTGCTCTGACAGATGAAACAACATTGGCTTTCTGCAGTATTGCAGAATGCTGCAGAACATTCAACAATTAAGTTCTTAGAATTCACAAAACTGTGGAATGGCAGGGGTTGGAAGGGACCTCTGGAGATCAGCTAGTTGAAGGAACCTGCTAAAGCAGGATCACCTACAGGTTGCCCAGGAACACAGCCAGGTGGGTTTGGAAATTCTCCAGAGGGACTTTAATTGGTAAATGCTTAGTGAAGAATACTTAAGATAATGACTGCAAAGTGAAACCCTGGGACATAACAGCTAACTTGGAGTGCTTGCTGATCTGCTTCAGTGTCCCATGAACCCAGACTGCTGTGCAGTGCTCTGCCATCCTGTGCTAGGGGCACTTACAGTGGCAGCTGCCCATTTCAGACAGAAGAGCTTGGCTTAGGACTCGCATCTTGACAATTAGCTGGTCAAGGGCAGCTTTCAGGAACAGCTGCAAAGCTCCCCAGGCAGCCAGTAGTTCCTATTTCAGTTGCATTCAGTCATTGTAAACAGGCACAAATCTTACCTAATTACTTCAGATAAGACTTAGTCCTGGGCTGGGGTGGCTGCATTGCTGTTTGTCTCAGTGGCACAGCCATGGCCTTCAAAAAGAGATGTAATTTCAGCTTTCATTGACTGTCACTGGGATTTGTTTACCAGGTTAGGTTATTTGGCATGGATGTGTCCTCAGTCTTCTCTAATAGTGGGGCATTTGTCTACCCAGTTGCACATGGTGCTTCTAGAAAAGCTGTAATGATTACAGGCACTGGTACTGAGGAAGCTTCAGCAGTGGAAATTCACTTTGCTACATCTATTAGCATTTTTTTTAAAAACAACATCATTATAGAAGTTCTGTTACTATTATTTTCTTACTGCTTATGTCTCTAGGAAGTAGGAGCTGTTACCAACCATTTTGTCTCATTTTTTTATTTAACTAGAGGACCACCTTGTTTTCAGCAAAATAACTTGTTTCTCAAACATAACTTTACACTTATGTATTTCATGGTGCTTCTGTTACTTCAGACTTCACATTACTCAATTCTTCCTATGTAAATTTCTAATCTTTGTTTGATATTGCTGTCATCGTGGTGCCAATTTCAAATATATGTTCCAATTTCATTAGTTTATGTTTTGTTTTTTTTTTTGGTACTGTCATTAATGAAAATATTAAATAAGGTGCCATTCCAAACCATCATTAGCAATTCCTTTTCAACCCACTCTCATTCCCTCTTCCGTTCAATTAGTTCCTTACCCATTTTACTCTTCCTGTAATAATCCTTGTCTTGGGTTAATAAGTTTTTTATAGGCTGCAGTTACAGGTGCTTTGCTGTAAAGCCTTACATTTTAAGTAGGTCTATTTTAGCAGTTCTTGCTAGAAAGGTACATGGATCCTGTAGAGCCAGGTGCCTACATCAAAATACACACAGGCTAGAGCCAGCCCAGCCTCCTGCTGGTTGCTTTGCAGTGTGTGCTGGCACTGCCACTGCTTCCTGCTTTTGGGGTAATTCTTAATCATTTACAGAAAGTCATTGTGCTAATTCAACTTTCATGTGAATAAAGAATATGGATTTTTAATATTTTTTCTTTTGGTTCTTAATGTGACCATCCTTGCTTACCAAGTGCCTGAGTACCAGTGTAGTAGCAAGAGATGTAGGCTTCTGACCCTCCTGAAATCTGATTATTAAAAAAAAAAATAAGGCAAATATTAGCAGGTTTGTTTTCTCAGAATAGCCTCTAAAGGAAAAATACAGCATCTGTAAGAGGCTATGGATGCAATTAGACCAATCTCAGAGAGCACTTATAATGGCAAAAAACAAAAAAGTGAGTAGTTCTTGCTTTAGGTTATTTAATAACAATGTGACTGGAGTTCTCCTACCACTCCTTTGAAAGAGAAATTCCTTTTACTGAGAGCTCATTTTACTGATCATAATGGCAAAAGCAGAGTCCTTTCTTACTCTCTAAGACTGGGCACTACTAATACACAGTAGAAAGAAAAAGATTTTACTCTCAGTATTTTCTCGGTTCCACACAAAGAAGTTCTGAAGCTTGTCCTTTATTAAAAGTGACCATCCTTCATGATTAAAATAGAGTTACCTTCCTCTGATCTTCTCTCCCCAGATTACCTTTCATGGACCAATTGTTTTACAGTGAAAGCTGTTTCTACTAAGTGCCTTAGCCAGTCACCAGGCTTGGCAGAGGAATTTGCCCAGGTAGGGAGCTGCCAGGGGAACCTGCAGTTTGATCTTCAGATGTCTCAGAGCCCACTGGATTCTTGCAACAATATTCAAACTCAAGAACAGTAGCAGAAATGTCTGAGACTGGTGTTGCATGGTGGACTATGTGTCTGTGACCCAAGAACCTGATTTTTAAAAGAAAAAGAACTAAAGGTGGGATTACTAACCTCCAGTGGTTTAAAATTTTGATTTTTTATTTTTCAGATGCCTGCTATTGTCAGAATTAAAAAGGTTAAGGTTGTGTTGAGACTGAAAAAAAGAAGAAACTTTAAACTACTCCATCTGCAATGAAACTTAGAACTGTTTGATGCAAGAAAATGGGGGAATATATCAGTGGATCTGATGACAGCCTCCTGGTTCCCTGATTTGATCTACGCTGGAATCGACAGCAATATTTGGCTCCTGAGCCATCCATCACAGGTCAGACAGCCTCTGGGGAATTCTTGTCTTCCCAGATAAGATCACAGAGCCTTAAACTGCCTGAGCAGCACACAGAGATCAGGGAATCTAGCCTGCAGTTTTTAATTTATCAGTGTATCATGATGCATTGATTGAATGCTTAAAAGTAGACTTGTTTCAATGTGGTCTAATATTAGAAAGCACTCTGTGCTATCTGATGAACGACTCTCCTGTGCAATTAGCCCATCTGAACAGGTGTAATCCTTTGGCTTTGGAAATACATTGGCTCTGAGGAAAAAATCAGCTATGGAAACAGTTTGGGGTTTTCATTCAGTGAGTGGGATCCCAGCATCTTTGCTTTGCCCTTATTTCCTTTTTTTTTTTTTTACAGGCTAGGGACTGCAAACCTCATTCTAATTTTCTTGCACTGAAGAGGCTAACTGTAGGTTAGGATGGCATAAGGAGTTTTTCAATAGTAAGATTTTTGCCTGCTTTTTGAAAGCTTGCAGTCATTGCTTGGTTTTACCAAGAGCAGTGCATCCACATTTATTAACACTGCTGCTGAAGAAAATAACTCTGTGTGACCCAGGCCACTTAGTCATACACAGCAGAAGCTCTATTATACAGAGCAGAAAGTTCATGGAAAATGCTCAGCAAAGAAGGAAGATTCCCTTGAGATGGCAAGTAAGTGGTTTTGTTTGGTCTTTGATGCTCTGTTGAAACACTGAACTACAACAGAAAGCAAAGGGAAGGCTTTTTATAGTGGCTCAGAACACAAAAAGAGAATCCTGTCTCTTCTATTATTCAACTTATAATAGTTTCAGCAGAACTTATGACTATTCTTAATATAATCTGGTACTTGCCAAGACACATAATGTAATTTCAGTGTAGTCCAAACAATATTCCTTTCCCCAGCTGTCATTACCATGAACTTCCCCTGCATTTTCTTTCATGGTCACAGCATACACTCAGTAGCCTTCCCTTAAAAGAAACACATCAGAGGCAATGGTCAAAGCAGCCTTGTACTCAGATATCAGAATGCCTTGAGCAGGATTTTATGTTTTTTTTTTTTACACTAGAAAAGATCTACTTAATTTCTTTATTTTTTTGCTATTCAAAATAACCATTGTCAACAAGCATTAAGCTATAAAACTGAAGTGAAAATTATCTGAACTCAGTTGTTCTTGCTCCATTCTGCCTTGCAATCAAACATTATTGTTCAGTTCTAGATTTCCTCCCAGTGTATTTCTCAGTGATGCTCCAGGTTTATGGTCATGCAACAGCTATAGCAAATATTCTAGATCACCACCAGCTTTACCTCTGTCTTTTAGAATAAGCAGGACAACACTTCCTGGAAAGAATGTGGAGAGAGGATGAGCTTAATACCAAAGCATATTATGGTGTCAACAATAAGCAGCCAAAGCAAGAGAGACAATGTGGAGAAGAGGATGAAGAGGAGCACGAGTGGCTTCTTGACTGTTTGTGTCTCATGCTTCATCTCCCCAGCAGAGCAAGGGGCTGGAGAATGCAGGCACCTACACTTTGTGCTTCTGAAACCAGCTCCCCTCGTAGGGAGATGAGAGTGTGGCTTAAGAACAGTACTAGAGCTGAAAAGTCAGGCACTCAGAATTGAAGAGGCACCAAAATGAAGATGTGCACAGCTTTAGCCTCACTTGTGATTATCTACTGAAGGACATGATCTCTTTAATTACATGGAGACAAGTTACTTACTCCACACAAACTGTTCCCTCCTCCGTGCTCAGTCAGTACCTGCTCCATAGGTGCTGCCAAACCCTTGCTGTGGGTGACACAGAGAAAACTCGGTGCACCCATCTCTAGCTGCACCTGTGGGTGCTTAGCACTAAAATCAGACTTCAGGTTCCCAAGTCAGACACAGAAAGGGAGGGACATGTAACCAGAGCTCCCCAGCAGCTCTAATCAACTACAGACCTATTAATTCAGAATGACAAAGTGTATTAATCTCATTCACCCTTTAATTTAGCACAAGAGGAGGAGATATCTCAGGGGATTAGTTATAGGTTGTAAAATCCATTCACCAAGTATCAGATCTTACAGATTAGTGCAGATGGATAAAAATAGAACTTTAAAAACTATTTCTGAACTATTAAAAACACCCAATTAATTAAAAAATTTGGCTCCCTGTTGACATTTCAAATCAATTTTGATCAATGGTGCCCAAACATAATTACTTGAGGCACACCTGGGGGTTTCAACCTGGTTTTTGAAGAACCCATTTGCAAAACACATTTCCTACTCTAATCTGGTTAGTGTGCTCAGGTGGGAAGTTTTTCAGCTGTGCTGAGAGCTCTAAACACCCATGAAAATTAGTGGCTTTTCAGGTGGTGTTGATTTGGAAATCTGTCTCCAGTGTCTTCAAGAAAGGCAAGGCAGTTTGGGCTCTTGATCTGAGATGATGATGGGCACTAGCAAGAAATAAAATCTTAGCTGAAAGGGGCTAACTCTAGAGCAACCTGTCCTTGTTCTCACTGAGGCCATTCCTCTCCCCATGGAGCCCAGACTCCCTTTCACAGCCTGATATCACCAGACACAAGAAGGGGCATCAGGGTTCAGATTCATCAGTTACTCTCGAGACACTGGGCATCTGTTCTTCCCAGGTTCTGAACAGCCACACATTGTTCCAGGTCTCCATGCCACCTTTTACCAGTTTGATATCAAACACAGCTTCAGAGCCCTGTTTAGTGTAGGTGTCACCATAAATGGTATTTGAACAGGTCACTAGAGTTTTAAATGAACCCCCAATAAATGTGGGTTCAATGCAGACCTTCAGATGTCTACATTAACTGGAGCTGCTCTCTCCAGCACCCCTAAAAAACCAGCAGTGGAAATTTTCCTCAATCCCAAACTGCCATGCACACTGAAGGGGCTGCTCTGGTACCAAGGGTTCCTACAGCCTGAGAAGTCAGCTCAAAACATGCTACCCTAAGTATTTAATGTACACAAATGTTTAGGTCTTTGGTTACTGTAAATCACATTTCTAGTTTTCTGTTAATGTAAGACACTTCTGCTGCTCTCACAGGTAATTTTCTCTAGCTGCATTTAATCTCTTTGGCCTTCAATACTCCATTTTAGGCTCCTTTCCAACTACTCTTTCCAGCAACACATAAAAACTATTACCATTCAGTTAGAGCATAGGGAATAAAATACCAGCTCATAGCTTTCCAGTCATAACTAAAATCAACCTACTTTCATTCTTTTCCTTTTTTAAAGTGTCAGTCATAGAGCTGTGTAGGTCTCAAGGATTCTTCCTTCTGGCTTCATGTTCCTCAGTGATACAAAAGTTCTAGCATGCTTCAGAGTGAAGACATTTTGTAGCATCATTTTGGAAACAGGAAAAGCTTTAATATAGGTGAAATCAACAGCTCATTAAACTGTTATTCCCAGAGAGAACTGAACTCCTCTCTAGTCATAAAATGAATCCTACCACACCCTCTCAGCAGGCAATCTGACACCTTCTAGACCCTGAAAATATTTATTTTCATGATGAAGTGTATTCAAGATTAATTTCTTTCAAAATCTCAAAGATTCTTCTACAAGAAGAAACAACAACTATTGCAATTCAGTAATTTCTGTATTGGATGCTAAAGTAATTTCAATCGCTTTTAGTTATACTATAAAATAGTTAATAATTGAGAAAGACAGACAACAAACACTGCTGTTATGTTCATTTTAACTGCTGCCACACCTTCTTTACACTAGCTAAGGATTTCTCCCTTTAGGAACTCTCTATTCCTTTAATAATCTTAGTCTCCAAACATAGACTACAACCACTAAATCACAATTTTAAGTATTTGTACAGCTATGAAGAGAGATCTATTACTTCAACTCACAGTAATCCAGCTTCTCATCTTCTAAACACTCAGTGTTTCAGGCACTGGGTGGCTTTTCAGCCATCACTATTGCAGGATAAACTCATTCTTAACTGCTCAAAAATATTAATGATTTTAGTTCTGTATTTAAAAAACATTTATATGGAATAAGTGTTACTTTTTCACTTGATGTAAAGGTCAAATATACAGTGATATAACCATGTCCATACTTTCTTAACATGATAAATAAACTACTTGTAGATACATAGTACAAATTCTGTTATATTTTTTTTATAGATTTTAATCCTGAGAGGTATTGCAATAACCCCTACCCCACAATTTAAAAAGAAATCATGTTACTTTAAACTTTCCATCACCAATAATGAATAAATATAACCAAAATATTCCAGGATTTGTGTGAACAGTTCTGCAGTCACTGAAGAGCATCTTTGTCAGATCACCCTGAAGAGGGTCAGTCTCCTAAAAGAGAATTTATGATTGCTAACAATATACAAAGTGGCAACCAGTGCTGTTCCTCTTGTAACCATGGTGCTCCAAGATGTAGCTCTAGAGGTGGTTTTTCTAGCCTTAATTTTCAATCTTCTGAAAGCGGTCCTCAAATCATAAGCAAGGTGCAGGAGGATTGCTGCTGCTCAACCAGCTCTTTCTGTCACCAAAAAAGAGTGGTGGAGGTTACATGTGCAGCACTGATCCTCCAAAAGGCTCCCTTTGTGTCTGTGTGTACATCTCCAGGCTTTGAGTATTTTACCTATGTCCTCTAGAGCCAGAAAACGTAAATAATAAAATTCTGCCTTGTCTGGATATAGAACAAACTCTCTCTTCCTCTCTCCTTTTTCACCCCTTCTCCCCCCCAGTACATCTTAAAGCTCTGCCAAGATATCTAGGTTACTGAATCTTAGAGAAAGTGCCTGATAGATATTGTTCCCTGTGGATTTTGGACCCATTAACAGGGCAAATGATCTGCAATTAATGTGCTCAGAAGCCTTGATTTGGGGAGGGGAGGATGGGGGGGATGAACAGACACTACAGGGGGTAGAGATGAAGGAAAAAAATGAAGAAGGTAATTTTACTGCTTTTTTTCTTTGTTTTGGTTTGGGGTTTTTTGTTTGTTTGTTTTTAAGGGTGTGTTTGCCTCTGCAGGTGGACTGCTAGTTAGCATAGCTGAAACTGACCTTTTGTTCAGGCTGGTCTTTAAACTTGGATAAACTGACAAATAGCTCTGTAATCCTTAGACAAAACAAGCAGTTCTGTGCTGTAAACATCATATACAAGTTCTACAGCCATGCAGGTGTACCTGTGCCTGGATATATAATTCCCATTTGTAATTAAAAAACAGACCCACAAAGGCATCTAAAAATGACCTCAGTTAAATGCACAGTAAAACTCAGGTGCCACCTTTGCATTTTATAGTTATTATAATTAGCCTTTAACTGTCGTGTATTATTTTAATACTGTTTACAAAATTGTATGTCTGTCACTTAAACTTATAATTTCTTTTATAATTAATTCTATATTATTACAGATTAATATGAGTATATTAAGTATATATTAT
>JANHGL010011860.1:0-23248 GCA_024611195.1 Ceyx melanurus | reverse complement strand
CTCATGTTGCTGATGGGCAAAAACGGGCCCCTCCCTCGCCGGGCCTGGACACCGCTGCCTTACCCCAGCCCCCCGGGAGTATGCCTCAGAAGTTTACGAAAAAGTTGCAGGAGCGAGGTGACCCGGCCCGCGGTGGGGGTGGAGGCCTGCCCGGGTTTGCAGCAGGTCATGCCCAGTCTCATCTCGGTCTTTGACAGCAACGCCCGTTCCAAAATGAAGTCGGCTGAGACTCATTAAGCCTCCAGATTCCCTTTCGTTCTCAGAATGAGCTTCAAAATACATTATTTCATCTGTGCATCCTGGTTTATTTTTAGAGTATCTTCCCTGCTGGTATCCACTGCTATAAATACAAGCCTTTTGTGCTGCAATTCTGAAATTGCAAGACAGGAATGTAACTGGAGGCATCCTTCTGGTTTCCTTCCATCTTTTACGTGTCTTTTCATGTGAATCAGTCCTTTGGTACCAGAAGTTTTCCATGCCGCACACAAACTGTTCCTGCTACAAAACAGATTTGATCTTTCTCTTTTTAATGAGCAGGTTGACATTAAAATTACGGTTTTGTACAAGCTGCTTCAATTGCAGTCTATTTTCACCATGCAAGCATTCAAACATCGATGGATTACTCAGAGAGGTTGTGCACTCTCCATCCTTGTTGTTTTTCCTGATCCAACTCAGCACAGTCCCAAGTAACCTGGTCTAACCTCAGAGATGACCCAGCTTTAAGCAGGAGGTTTGACTAGAACCTTCCTGTAGTCCCTTTTCACCTGAGTTATCCTGCAAGCCCTTGCTCTCCAAATTCCCATGTATGTGTGTGTGAGGTTCCTCCTCCCTGATCCGGGACAGACGAGCCATTCTTTTTTTTCTTTTTTTCTTTCTTTTTTTTTTTTTTTCCCTGTAACTTTTGTTCTCTTTTGTCTCTTAATCTAAACTTTCTTGGCAAATACTGTTACGAAGGGAAGAACCAGGGTCTGTCCCAACAGCAGATTCCCAGGCTCAGTGACCTGACTAGGGCTCAACAGGGTTTTTTCCCAGCTGGCTGAGGTTCAAGACCTGGGCTGTATCTTGTGTAACAGGAAATATATCGTTCTTTAAAACACCACACACACACAAAACCAAACATACACACACACAGAGTCTTAGTTGTAATACTACTTAAAATTCTGCTATTCAAGTGATGTTGTCTGTTGTCTCAAGGCAAAAAAGTAAATTGGATTGTATTTGAAGACACTTTTCAAATAGCCAAGATTTTATTTTCTCAAAGCCATGGTATACTACTGAAAACATAAGAGGGCCACTGTCTTCCCAGTGGTCTTTTATATACCCTTGACACATGAAATATCCCAGGGAGGTCATTTTCCTCTGTCTTTAGTACAAAAGCCACACTCAGCTGCACTGGGGGCCCTGACTCCTTTTAGTCTAATACATAAGCCTGAATCCTAATGAATATACAGACTCAAGGCAGCACTTAAACACATGCTTAACTCTGAGAATGATGAACATCCTATTGCCAAACACTCCATTATTTCAGTGGGACCATACTCAGAACCATTTGAGGATTTCATTGTCATCAACAAAATAAACAGGTCGTTCTACACCACTTTTTTTTGTGACTCGTGTGCCCAAGAAAACGGAACAGTAGAAGCTGTCCACTTCCCTTTGCCCAGTTTATTTTTATCACTGGTTGCTGTGGGAAGCTATTGTGATTCAGTGTTGCAGTAGGAAGTTACTAACACTGCTCTTAGAGCAGAGGATGTTGAGGTTCTTATGCAAGCCACAGTCACAGTGAAAATAGCTGACCTTTCAGTATGTTTATCAAAGCACCTTCAATTCATAAGGGGAACAGCAGCGGGTCATGCAAGGAACTTAAATCTGGATCAAAAGACTTTGGTGCTCTGAAAACAGTGCCCAGAAATATTACAGGGACTCCCTGGCTGCTCTTTGGTGGTGTGAGGGAGGCAGGTGTAACCACTGGTGCGCAGTGCTGTGAAACCAGAAGAAAAGTGTTTCACCTCCAGTTTGTGGTCTCACCAGCAACCACAGAAGTTTCGGGTCAGGCTGCAGGTGTGTCACCTGCAGAGACAAGACCAGATTTTGCTCTGATGAGGGTGAAAGCAAAATAACATCACCTAACACTGGTGTGGCACCCTTTGCCTGTCTAGCCAGGAGCTGAGGGACACTGGTAGAGATTCCGCTCGCTTCTCCCACCCCTAGGCCCTCAGGAGTACGGCTCATCCTGTTGAATTCCCCCTGCAACTCAGCAGGCAGGAGCAGGCAGGGCTGGCAGCTGCCGGCCGGGCAGCAAGTGGGCAGCGGCTGCTGTTGCAGTGCTGCCCTCTGGAGCCAGCACTCCGAAATGCACCCCGGCCAAAACCCGGTCCCATGTCTCATCCTTCCAGTGACAGGCTCCCTTAGCCAGACCATGAAACCTCCCCATAGCAGCCGGGGTTACCGTGCATAAAATCATAGAATGGGTTGGGAGGGACTTTTAAAGGTTATCTGGTCCAGCCCCCTTGCAATGAGCAGGGATATCTTCAACTGGAGCATGTTGCTCAGAGCCTCATCCAACCTGACCTTCAATATTTCCAGGGATGGGGCATTGATCACCTCTTTGGGCAACCTGGGCCAGTGTTGCACCACCCACAGTGCAAAAAATGTCTTCTATCTACTCTATATCTCCCCTCCTTTAGTTTAAAACCATCATTCCTTGTTCTGTCACAATAGGCCCTGATAAAAAAAAATTATCCCCATCTTTCTCTTTTCCAGGGGATTTCATCCATGAAAGAATAAATCTCTGCTCTACAAAGAGCCATGGGCATCCCCCTCAAATACCCTCCTTAGGAAAAGACACTTTACAACCGGGTTTCCTGAAACATAGCAGATCAGAAGCACTCAGACTGGGGCCAGGATAGTGCGCGCCAACATTTCTTTCAGCATGGTGGGGCTGGCAGGGGTAAGACTCTTGTCAATGTTTGTCTCACTGTAGGTGGCTTTTCTGACAGCTGGAAGATCAGCATATGTACAGAAATGAGCAGCTTTTGGCTCAACTCCAAAGAGTCCCAAGTTCTTGCAACAAGGCAAGCACAAAGTGATAACCACTCTATATGAGGACTGCCACACCACTACAGCTGGCCTCTGATTTCTAATACACAGGGTTATGTGTGTCTTTCTGGTTGTTGTTCTACCATGGAAAGACTCTCCCATCCAACAGTCTTTCTATTCAATGCCCACCACAGTGATCAGCAACTTTCCCATGCCCACAGACACAACTTACGAGCTTGGTTTCAGATTGCTTTTGTCTTCATCCATCCCCATCTCCCACAATGGTGATGCAGCTGCCATCTTGGATTCCTCATTTTCATCACCATCACCTCCCTTTTCCCAGGTTCCCTGACTGCCAAACCTGCAGAATGTAGTTTGATGTCTTTTTCCACCTGGGTCTTTGTCTTGTGTTTTAGAAACAAAGATCATGAGTCATGGCAGAACACAAGGTAAAGGCATCATTAGCACTTGTCTACCCAAACTCACTTTAGGTCCTGTCTTAGCCTTTGCAGTGGCATTGCTTCCAAGGACGTGACAAACACTACATCAAAGCAAGGGAGCAGCCGAAGTCCAAGTAAAGGGCAGAAGGTGTTAAAACACGAGGGGACTCCTGGTAATAACTACAGGTCAGGTGAGGGGTAGGGCTCCCAGGGATTTGGAAAGCAAGGCAAAAGTAGTTACAAACAGAAGCTGGTCAGAAGTTAAACCACATTTTACTTGTAAAAATTATCCTCTGAAAAGCATGGCATGTGGAGATCTTTTGTTTGTTTGTTTTCTTTTTAACATGTACTTTCCTCAACAACATTGCACCTTAAAAGGACTTTTCTTCCAGCCTCAGCTGTCAAAACAGCTCTTCCCCCAGCAACTCTGAGCTGCAGCAGCTAAACCTTCCTGGCATTTATCTTTTCATTGCTCAGTCAGCTGTTTGTAACATCTAATAACTATCAGGTATGACTCATGACCCAGATATCAATCCATAAAGCTATTAAGCTCTTTCTAGCAGGAGTCTTCACCTGTCTGAGGTGCCTGTGGTCAAATATCCATCAATACCAAGAGAAGTTGCTCCTTCCTGGCAGTGCCTCTGCCACCAGCCAGAGCTGGTGCCTCCCCATTACCTTTGCAAGCACTGGGTGCTAGGGAACCAGGCAGGTAGACTGCTATGACATGAATATCCTCTTGTAGTGATTGAATCACTTTTTTCTATATTAATAAAAAAAAAATTTAAAAATCTATTTAACTTGATCTTTCCTTCCTAATTATTTCACTGATATAGGAGTTACTTTATCAGGGAAGGGCACTTTTTGATAGTTTACCCCATGTGGCAATGCACATAAGAGGTTAAGTCCTGGTAGAGAAATAGATGCATGGTTTTAACAGGGGGGGAAAAAAAACACCAAAAAAAACCCAACAAAACAAAACCAAAAAACAAACCACAGACCAAATTTGCTTTCTACTCCTGCACTAATTTGTGACTATTTTTATCAATGTTAACACTGAGCCAGGGTAAAAATACTCCATAGAAAGTTTAGAATTTACATTTATCTTCATATATATTCAGCAGAAACCTAACTCCCCTGCCTCCGCGCTGCCTAATCTGGATTCATTAGCTTCACCCGCCCCCAAGAAAAATGTCAGATGACTTTGGCCTGGTGAAGCACTTCACCCACAAATGCTCAGCAGGAGGATCTAAGCGCAGTGCTCTTGATTCTGCAGCAAGCTGGCCCCATGGAGCATCAGCTCTGACACTGCAGGCATGTAACTCAGCAATGGGAGCAGATTCTCTCTTCCTAACACAACCCCACTTCAGGTCAAAGTCTCCAGTGGGCTCTATCCTGCAGGGATGCTGAGCACTGACAGGTATTTCCCCTGCAGCTGCCCCAGAAAAAGCAGGTAGAGACAGACTGGGGAAAAACCACTGCAAGGAAACTTCTTCATTGAGCATCACATGAAGCAGGAAGCAGCCATAAGCATGTGCAACAGGCACTGCCAGGTCCTTGAGTTGTGACATTTTTCCTCTATTAACTGGATATAGCATAATTTGCCTCTCTGAGATGCACTTTTGCTGCAGAGCTGGAGACTTTTGTGTTAATGCGTCCATGAATTCTGGTCCAAACACAGCAAAAATTCTCTGGTATGTTCCTGAAGAAGCAGCCCCTCCTGTGCAAAAACCAGAAGGTATGTGCAGTGGCTGGGCAATGCAGGGCAGTCATCCCACCTTTGTGTCTATATAACCCAACCTGATATAAGATCCTTCTCCTCAGGCCAGTTCTCACCTTTCCACCATGAAGGTCTCCAGGTAGGTCTAGAAGCTCATTGGCAGCTGTTAGCAAGTAAAGCTGTTTGAAGAGTGCTGCAAGCCTTTGGGAACGTGGACAATCACTTCCCTTTAAACATCTCTGCAGCAAAAATCAAGGCTCCAAGAGCCCCATTTTCTGTGATCATCTTAGTCATCACAGAAGCCCACATGAGCTGAACCTGGAGGTCCCTCTGAGGAGTATCCAGTCCAGTCCATATCTCACAGCAGCATCTGTTAGAGCAGGTACTGCATGCCAGTTGGATATCCCAATGATGGAGACTCCACAACATGTCTGAGCAACTTGATGCAGTATTTGACCATCTTCACTGTGAATAATTGTTTTCTTATGCTTAGCTGTCATATAGCATGCTTCAATTTATTCTCATCACCACTCATCTTCTCATTGGGCACCCAAGAAAATTCTGGCTCCATCTTCAGGGTTTGAAGAAACCTCTGAATTCTAATGGAAAGGGGCATGCTTCTAGCTGGGTGCAAAAAAATCCAATACATAGAGCCAAAAGTAATATTGGCCCAGTTTTTCCTCACTGTACTTTGTGTGGGATAGCTGATTACACAAAAAACTCATGAGGTCCCCACCTTTTCTATGAAACCCAGAGAAGAAAAGGGGCTCATGTTTAAGCAGGAGCCAAGAGTCCCCATGGGTTCCACCAGCAAGGAAGAACAGTTTCAATCTAACTAAAATGGGAAAACACCATTGAGCAATGACCACTGCCCTTCTTCCCTGCCTCCTCTTCTTGAAATCCAGGATCCTACCAGATGAAGGGCTGGAGAATATTTAGAATTATTTACCTTTTTAGCAGTGGCCTGTAAATGAGAAGGTCTAGAAGTCATGTGCCACCACTTCTACAAAATCCTCCCCTGCAGAGGATTAAAGAAGAGGTAGCTCCAATGCTTCCTTTGGCATTAGATCCTCCAGAGTCTGTGACAGCAATGATGGAGAGGACAGGGTATTTATGGGACTTTAGAAACCAGTAACATATACTCTTATACCTGTCTCATGCAATATTGAACACAGACCACACAGCGCATAGTTGAATACACCTTATCTATCCCACTTGAAATCATTCCTCCTTCTGTATGCCAAAACAAACTCTTAATCTTTAGAAAACAGTCATACATAAGATGAAAGGCCCAAGACAGCAAGTGCAGGACCTGTTGGTGCTTTCTGAACACCTCCCCTCTGACCCACTTGGGTCTTCATCACCTGCCTGCCTCCACAGTCTCAGCATCCTCAGCTGCCCACTCCACACACACATCAGTTCCTCAGCAGCTTCTTCCAGGTGACTGGGCTGTTTTCAAGGAGCAGCTTCCTACAGAAGAATATTTCTTTTTCGAGGAGGCTAAGTGGCAAGGTTCCTGCTGAGAGCTTGTCACAGGAAACAATTGCAAAAGCAGCTTCACCACCCATCAGGAAGGGCTGTAAATGAGCAGGGTAGGCGCAGGCTGTACACGGTTCTGTGTCTGTGACCAGCTCCCCCGTCAATGTGCCTGGGAGGTGAGTTTTGAGCCCCTTGCCCACTTCTCTCAAGTTGTTGCTGGGATGCTGGCTTAGGGCAGGTGAAGCAGCTGGATAAGGGCAACCTGCAGTGGATGAAGGCAATGCAGAGCCTCCCCAAGAAGGTGCTGCATGGCCCCTCCAGCTCCCAGGCTGCTCTTCTGGTGGGAGAGGGTGAGAGAAGCCAAGAGGGAACACAAAGACTGCCTCACCAGCCTTCACATTCTCCCTCCTTACTGTGTTGCTGGGCCTGATTTCAAGCAAGGATAGGTTTCTCTTCCCACCCTGAGCTGGGCCATCACCACTCCTCAACCTAGTCCTACAAGGTGCCTGGATTTCTGGGTGCTCCTCTCTCTACATTTAGCCCATAGTTGAGGGCAAACAATAGCAGTTGCTCTATCACCCAGTGACCCCTTCTCAGGAGAGAGAGGGGAATCATGAAAAGGAGAGGAAACTAAAGGACTGAAATGAAAAAGGATTTAATAAAACAGCCACACTAACAAAACATAAACAAAATTATACTCAGCCCAGTGAATGCAGAGTGGTCACAATAAACGGGGAGGAAGTCCTCAGGAGCAGGAATAGAAATAGAACGAGTAGAAATCCAAGCAAAAAAACCTCCAAGCTTCAGCAAATCCTCTCACTCCTCTCCTCTTCCCCCCGCTTTATACTGGCTTATGGTCTGGGACACACCTGTGGCCAACTCAGGGCAGCTGTCCTGGCTGTCTCCAAACTGCTAATGGCCTACAGACCATGGCTGGCCTAGGGTTCTGTCCCAGTGAAACCAAGACATCCTCTGAAATGAAAACCCTGCCAGGACTTCTCCCCATTGCTGAAAGGGTGATGCAGCCCAGCACATCCCTGTTGTGGTGGACCTGAGGCAATCCTGGTTGCTCCAGAAGTACTGTCTGGGATTTAGACTGAGAGAAAGATCAGAGGCAGACTCAGCAAGGTGGTGGTGCACCCCATCCCTTCCAACAGTGAAAACTCAAACTGTGCCAGTTAAGTCCTTAACAAATGCAGACATACTGGGATGAAGGTTGCACTGTGCTGCCACTTCTCAATATGAGTGGCTTTAAAGTCAATTACTGTTCATAGGGCTTTTTTTATTCCAATGAGTGGGACAGGTTTCCCAGCCAGCACATGTCCCCACATAATGCAGCTGGTAGTAAAAGTACCAGTTGTACTGGTTTGGATGTATTTGGTGGCTACTAATGGACAGGCAGCCCAGACTCCTGCCCCACTTCGAGGTCTCATCACCTGTGCTGTGGCAGCACTGCTTTTTCATTGAGAAGTTTTGCCGGCCATCCACGGAGATATTCCGTTTCCTGAGGGTTTTTTTCTTGCACCAAGTCATTTGGTTTTGCAACCCCTCATTGTGATTAAAATAAACCAAACAAAACCCGAGAAGCCATTTCCGTGAAGCATTTTGGGAGCAAGGGTCTGGTTCCCCTTTTAGAGCACCAGAAAACAAATTCCGTTTTCCTCACAGTATTAACAATGTTAATTTGAACCCCACTTTTTTTTCCACAAAGTTTAATTTCCAGAAAAAAAAACTTTATTTTGAATATAAAGCATGTCTTGGGACAATCTGGTTTTTGGAGGTTTGTTGGGTTTTTTTTGTCTGTTTGTTTTTTTTGTGGGTTTGTTGTGGTGGGGTTGGTTTTTTTTTGGGTGGGGGGGTGTTTGGGTTTTGGGGTTTTTTGGGTTTTTTAAAAATGTATTTATCAAAATTCCAATTTTCTGTGAACTTGTTCAGCAACCCCTGTCAGTCAGTGGTCCAGCCTGTTTGACACTCTTGGGTACACTCACAGCTTTCAGATACACATATATACCTGCAAGAACATGCCCCAGCACAGAGGGAACTGCATCAGGTCTCAGAGAAGAAACTGATCCCTTCCCAACTCACCACTGGCCTGTATGGTGTTGGGTAGGTCCCTTACCTCTGTCTGTCTTCTGCTTCCCAACCCTTGGAATGGGGTTAAATCTCCTTCATGCAGCAGTTTGCTGGACCTAAGAGTTGACAAGAAGTCCTTCTTCTCATGAAGAAGGAATCTTCCTTCTTTTCTCTTGGCTTGATAACAACGCTCTTCCTAACACAGTCCATGATGTTGCTGGCTGTGAGAAGGGTACACAACAACCAAGCCCTGGAAGCTTTACCATACCCTCAGCCCAGTTTATCACCCCAGCAAACGCATTGGACAAGACACTGGATGGTTTGAGGCAAGGAAGCAACACACGAGTGTCAAACATATGTGGGTCACTATCAAAGGCTGGATCCCACCTGAGACACCATCTGCGTTGCCATACCAGCTGACAGCATCATCTCTGAAGGGTTCTTGATAGTCCGTGGCTTGACTAAGCTTGTCTTGGAGGACCCAATTTTGGTGGCCAAAGGGAAGTGGGGGCAAACCTTCAGAGCTGTAATAATAGCCCAGATTTCACAAGCAGCTGCTAGAGGTGGGATGGCCCTGGGACATGTACAAAGCTCAGACGGAAGGGTGGAGTGGTGCAGGAGAACTCACATCGTTTCATAGCTCAACTGAAGGAGCCAGGATAAAAGGATGGGCTTAGAGTCATATGCTTCACATCTGGCCACTGACCACAACATTACGGGATATAGCCTTGGGACACATAGGCACAAGGAAAGGGGAATACTACAAGCAGCTTGTGCCATTTCAGCACACGCGTGCATTGTACCTGTGTGTCACTGCTTCTTCATTCCTGATTTGAAAAGGTAGCGAGCCATGATCAGAGAAAGAGGTGACCAGACAACTTTTAAGCAAACACATCCTGAGGAATGAGTCACCGGCTTTGCATAAGAAGCCAGACTCATCTCTGGAGGCAGAGGGGCAGTCAGGTCATCAAGCAACATGAACACTCCAGGAGATGCCTGCAGCATGATTAAAAGGCAACTTGGACCTTGCAGTAAGAGACCCACCTGAGATGGCAGATGGAGGTGTGAGATGAAAGCCAACCAGGCTCTGGGTGAGCTCACACATCTTAGCACACAATGAGCTGGCACCAGCCCTGCAAACCCACCAGCCATGAGGACACAGCAGTGGGAGTACAGCTCATCAGGGCAGGCAGCTCCCAGGAGCTGGAGAAATCACAGCATCCACCAGACCCAAGCTTTTCTCAGGAAAGCTAGGGAAGGCTTGGGGCTGGGTGGTGACATTTCTTACAGGAAACATTATTTCCTTGCAAACTATGTGTATTCAGGTCAAGTGAAAGTGATTAGCAAAGTGGCATTGGGTGCATTGAGCCAGCTGAGTCAGAAGGTAATTTCCAACAGCATGTAAGGTAATTTCCGAGGACCAGGACTGTTTCATCACTGTGTTTTCCTGGTGACATCTTCAGCTGTTTTGCTTTTAAAAATCACCCATTTATTTACTATTTTAGCTTATTTCCCTATTGAAAGACTTAAATTTACTCCCCAACATTACCTGCAGCTTTTCATTTGAGTGGGTGAAGAAGGAAGAGGAAGAGGACAGCTCTTCAGCAGCATGGAAGAAATGATAGCATTTTTTTTTTAAGCTATTCATAAAGATAACAAGAGATGAAAAGGTTGTGTTTGGAGGGAGATCTCTAGTTGGAAAACATAAAATATGCAAGTGTTACTGTCTCTTCTGTTGGGCCCCTGACATTTCTGGTGTTGTCTCTCCCAGGATTTGCCCTGTGGGGAAGATGCCCCAGAAAGGCAGCCAAGGTGGACAGATGGATGGGCGAGTAGCCTGCTGAGCAACACACACCCATCCTAGAGGGGCTGCAAGGACTCAAAGAGAGAAGAAAATCTGTCTGAAAAAAAACCCTGTTTCAGAGCCTAGACCTGTTGGGTGAAAGGTGTTGGGAATGCAAATTACTAATTTAAAAAACTGGGACAGGAACCAGGGGTGCCAGGCTGAGTGTTATCTGCTGCATCAGCTGCGAGTCTGGCTCAATATTTCAGAATAAAATTAGACTTGTGGTATGTATCTTTAAATATTTAAATTACTTTCAGTAATTCATATGGTGACATTTAAACAAAGTACGCCAAGCGAACAGCTCCCAAAGCTAAGAGGAAATGTTTGCAGGTAATAATATTTAATTTAAGAGGGAACAGCTGATATCAAGGCAGAATCTTAATGTTGAATTCAACCTACATTCCTCTCTGAATGAAGAAATGGAGCATAAATCTCTGGGCCTGGGAATGGTTAAACACACAGACTGATGAGATTAAAGTGCTGGTCCCAGGCATCCCAACAGAGCTGTGAATTATGTGTGTGCCAAAATATTTGCAGGATCGGGGCCTTTATGCAGAGTCGTTTCGTGGGCTCCCAGATGTAAGGATCAGCAGCTCCACACCAGGAGAGGAGGACCACCAGGGCTTCCCCTCCTGCCCCATCACTTGCATCCTTCTTGGGTCCTTCTCCATGAGTCTGGTTTAGTAACTAAAGGCAAAATCCATCCCAGGTACAAACAAGCAAAACATAATGAAGTCAACTTGCACATGGGGCTGTGCTTCCCTGTTGGTGCTCCTGGCCAATTTGGAGAGCTTAGCTGGGTCTGTTACATCAGTCTCACTGGATTTCATAACATTAGACATTTCAATGAGGGTGACTCATGCTCTCTTGAAGTGTATTATATGTATGCAAAGATGATTAACTTTTGCTGAATGGTATGATTTCTGGGACGAGGACAGCTATTAATTAGGACCAGATCTCAGATGTTCACAAACCATGTTTTCACGGCCTACTTTGTATATTTTTCTCCACTCTACTTTTTATTTTTCTTTTTTTTTAGCTCAGGATAAATATTAAATCACATTTCTCTGCTATCTGTCACTAGAGCAGCCTGATGTCCTGCAAAGGCACCTGACTTTCACAACCAGACACTGCCCAGGGCTGTCAGTTCCCATGGCCAGGCTTTAGCTATCTGTCCCCAGAATCTCAGTTTTCACTTTAGAGGGAAACAAAATAAAACAAATGGGAGCTTCCAGCCATTATAAGTGCAGCAGATAAAGTAGCAAGGGAGGTAAGGTAAACTCAGAATATAAAACACAAAGAATTACCCTTCCTCATTCTCCTCCAAAATTTTCTTGATAAACTCTGCTGAGTGCCAATCTCGCACTTCTGGCTGTTGAGGGTTTAGCTTTTGGGGTAAGCAACACCAAGGACATTTGGGATAAAGAGTCTTCCAGTTTCAGGGAGAAAAATATCCTTTCAGCTGTACTGGCTGCAAAGTTGGACAACATGCCAGCACAGAGATCAGGATGCTCAGCAGCTTTAAACACATCTATGGCACCCAACACTATGATCCTGCATGAAGCACTGCTCTGCCTGAGGAGTCTGGAAACATTAAGACCAGATTGCTTGAAAAAGTCAAAGGAGGCAGGCATGGGATGGAGTCATCCTTCCTCACCCAACGCTGCCACAGGCATGGGCAGCCCTAAGCTGTGCCTAGGGGATGCTGTGAAGTGGCCAGGGAGGAAGCTGGAGACCCAGAAGACCATCATGGGCCAGGCTGCTTAATGGCATCTTGCCACCACCTTGTGACTCCCAGCATCCCACTTTGATGACAAGGTTCCCTCCCAGCTCCAGCCTGTGAGTTGCCTCTCACCCCGTCCCATAGTACTGGCAGCAATTGACACACTGTCCCATAAAGCCAAACATTCCACCCTGCACCAGCTCCATTGCTACTGTGGGCAGCAAAACAGTTTTGGGAATAGACAGACTGTGGCCATACTCTCTGCACAACAGGGAGGTGGAAGGAGTTTTCTTGTCCTTGGTTCCTGATGAGATGTCACTATGTAAGTCAACCAGGATTTCCAGAAAGAAACAAAGGATGTGCCTCAGCTCAGCCTGGTAATCTACAAGCAAGGATGAGGTTCATCTCCTTTACCCAGCACCTCCATGACCATGAACACCCCCACAGCACTTACGGTCACGCTTCAAATGTCAAGCAGGGACTGTGGGTAGCAGTTATGCAAAAAAAGGTCGTCGCTTTTCCCTTCATCAGCTGAGGCTGTCCAAAGCTCCTGGGCATAGGCTGGACATTTGGTCCTGCTCTGATGGCAGACAGAGATGACAAGTGCAGGCAAAGCTGGAGAAAAGCAAACCTTGACTGCGTTTGTAATAAATTGAGACAAGAAGAGTCAAATTCTTTGGACTGAATTCTTTGGTCAAACCTGAGATGGGAGGGCTGAGCACTGCAGTGCCAATGGGAGGAGAGCAGTGAAGCTGATTGTGTGCTGGTTTGCCCTGACACAGCTGTTTTGGAAACCTCCATCTAGGCTAGCATTCTCGTTTTCCTCTGCTCCTCCTGCCTGGCACCATGTAGCGGGCAGAGGCAGCCCCTCTTCCCTAGCAGCTCAGACTGACTCACTCTGGCTTGGGAACTTCAACCAGGCTGGTGGCAAAAGAGCTGGAAGCACCTGCTACCCGACTTCCTTATAACCACCTCAGCTCCCAGTCTTGCTCTCAAGAATCTCAGAGGTGTAGGAGCATTAAAAGGCTTCTCCTTCCAGACTCAACAGGGAGGAATGTGCTTTTGAAACAGATATAGGGCAAGTTTCTCTCAAGCTCATGGGAAGACAACACTTGTCCTGCACACCAATCCAACCATAAGTATCTTTGTGATAAAGTGGCATGTAAGGGTAGGAGAATACCACAATTTGCCTAAGATGGGGCTGCTTTCACTAGTGAAATGCCACTGGCAGATGGAAATCTGGATGTATGATTCAGGCACAAGTCTGGGATATATAAGACACTGCCCATACTCCAGGTATTTGGCAAAGGCTGAGCCACACAGCCCCAAGGGTTTCCTTGGAAACTGACGCAGAAGAGGCTGCTCCTCCAGAGGCTCTTTCTCCCTGCCTTACCAGGCAAAGAAACACCCAAATTCCCATCTCTACCAAGAGAGCTAGCAAGGCTCCACCATGCTACTGGAGGAAGAGGCAGAGCTGGGAACTTAGTGGATGGTTTTCCTCCCCTTGGAGTGGTTTTCCTGCTGCATGGTTCACTCCATGCTTCTAAAAATGTACTTGGAGCAACTGTCTCTAAGGTAATTTCCATAACAATGGGTGCAGAAGAACGATTGGTGCTGCTGGTGCGCCTTTCATGCTCACATGCACACTGAGGAATGGGCACGCTACAATGTCAGCAGTGAGGTGCCCATATGAGTGAAAGAGAGAATTTAACCAATTTGCTCTTGACAACTGCTAGAAAGCTCCC
This sequence comes from Ceyx melanurus, assembly GCA_024611195.1. Lineage (NCBI taxonomy): Eukaryota > Metazoa > Chordata > Aves > Coraciiformes > Alcedinidae > Ceyx > Ceyx melanurus. The sequence continues at coordinate 9,186 of JANHGL010011860.1, read as the reverse complement.
CAGGGACCTGATGTCCACTGTCCAGCCAATGGGCATGGGCAGGGCTCTCCACTGCTTTGTCCCAGGGAGGTAGTCTGGCCTCACGTCATTAACAGACCACTGCAACCTGTACCCACAAAAACACCCAATAGCAAAAGTATGAAACCAGAGAAAGTGCTTCCACACTTTCCCCACCAAAGCTGCTTACTGGTGTGCCACCACTGCCCAGTAAACATGCACCAGTACAGTCAGCCAGCATGGGGGATGGACCAGCACCAGAGGCAGGGTGCTTCAGCAGCAGCACTCCTAACATCAGCCAGAAGCTGATGCTTCAGCCAAGGCCTCTATCCTTGGAAGACCATGAATTATGCAAAGTCCCCAAGTGTTTCTGGTTTATCTCACAGTTCTGGTGCTCACCCCCAGCCAAACCCACCCAGGTTTGCTCCTTCCCCACAGCTTTTCTGTTTGATCATTAAAGTCAACAGCTACTGCCTCCAGTTTGCATCACTCACAGCCTGCCGTTACAGCTTTGTTTAAATCCATGCAGAGCTCAACCTGTTGTCAGACATACACTAATTTGTGTGTTTCTATTTATTTGTTTCCATCTTAAAACCTGTTTTTCAGCAGATTGCAGTTTTATTTTAATACATGCTTGGCTAGATCTCGATAAACTGGTTGCCAGTAACCTAGACACAAATGGGCTTGCATTGCATAGGGGGAGAAAAGAGACAAACTGAATTGAAAGTCTGTTCATAAAACTGAATCAAGCAAACCCATGAAACAAGTGGCAGTTTTGCGTCATAGAAGACTCTAGTTTTATATTCTCATATTTCTCCCCTTTGAAATAAGATCAATCTCAGCACTCGCAGAAAGGCATTTGAAATTTCTCTTTACACAAACACTTTGCCTATCTCTATTTTATATGATTAAAGCTCTTAAACTTCTGCTTAGTCCCTTTTTTACTCACATGCTCAGTGTTAAGAACTAGTTCAGCAGTGCATAACCAAACCAAGATAATTTTCCACTTGCTTTCCCAGGATGTGAATGCAGAAAGTCAGGCACCATCCTCAGCTTTTTCGTTTAAGCAACACTCTACCAACAGCCTTTTGCTCTTCCAGCATCAGGCTGAGCACTTTGTTTCTCAGTCATTTCCACATAAGTATTCAAAGGGCAGAAGTAGCTGAAAGCAAACTGAGGTGCTACTCCAAGGCAGCTGGTATTGCTGCAACACACCAGACAGCAAAACCATCGCTCCTGAGACCTATCATTTTTTTTTTAGTCTTTCTCTGTAGCTCTTTCTCCTGTGCTGAGGATTTTGGGATCTCAGATCTAAAATGCTGATTAGGAGCTTGGTTCTGAGACAATTAAAACAAAAGAAAAAACATATGGTATTTGCTGGCAAATACTGACTTTTTAGTGGAGGCCATGTTCTGCTTAACACACCAGCCTGGCTGCATATCCACCCAGCCTGGGATAGCAGAAAGGGTGCTGTGGTGCTGTCAGCAGGCTAGGGAGAACCTCCCCAGCTCCTGGGCAGGACCCTGCACCAATGAAAACTCAAACTACTACAGAAACGTCCAGGGTAGATTTTGATCACAATAGTGCTGGTTGCTCCTTGCATTAATGCTAAGATGGGGTGAGTCTTTGGCAGGGGAGATGCTCAGCAGCAGCAAACATTGAGCAGGTCCCCAGTCTAAGGTATTTCACCCTCAGCTACTGTCTTTTTGAGGTTGAGGACACAGTGCCTGTTCTTTCCTGTTCTTATGTGCATCGTCCTGCCATGGCTGGCTATGGTCAGACAGATACCTGACCACAGTAGCTGTGCTAAACTCTTCCCTGATCAGCCACATCAGCCCTTCTTGCTGGAAAGCTATGAGGAAACGGTTTAAATGGCCAAATGTAGCAACACACAACTTCAAGGCACTGCTTCTCAAACAGCATCTCTTCTACAGTGATGAAGAAGGCTCTACACCTAACCCTGTAACTGGATTAAGAATGAAGTCCTAATTTAAGTTGCTTCCCACAGTCTCACCTTTGGCTTCCCCTCTCCAGCGGCCTACCTTTCCTCGGGCATGTGAAAACCCATCAAGAGAATCTCACAGTCAAGAAAGCTTCAACCCCTCCAAGCACAGGGTTTGCTGGTTGACCTCCAGAACAGGTAGGAGCCACATGAGGAGCTGTCAGCGTGCATCTGGCAGTGCATTGTTTCCTGGTGCAGCCTGGCCTCTGACTGCCACCGTAGTCAGCTGCAGAGGGAGAGTGAAATCCTTGTTCAGTTTTTCCAGTAGCCAACACACTCCAAGGATACTGATTCCTCTGCAGGCTTTTTGTCAGTGAACAAAGGGCTCAAAAAATTGATGCAATGAGTGGGATGTGAGCATGCACTTCCCAGGAGACACTGCTAGGAACTGTCAGCTCTTCTGTGTCAACAAAGTGGCCTGCGACTTTGGAGGAGACACTCAGTTTGAAGATGCAGTCCAGAGCACCTGGGAAAGGCATCTTTCCTCTGGTGTGCAGAGGCCCAGCTGTAAGGCTGATGGCGTGCAGCATATCCAGATGAGCACCAGTGACTCCTCTCTTGTAGGTCTTGGATTCCGTGGGGTGCATGGCCTGAAGCAACCCTTCCATCAGTACTAAACACTTGGCAGCAGCATGGAGCTCACCTAGGAAAATGCCTTTTGGTATGGGCAACAGCAGCAAAGAGATCAGCTGCAAGTTTCAGGCTTGCAGAGGAGCATCTCATCCAGACACATCTGCCTCTACCCGAGGCAGCTGAGACACTGGGGACACAGAGGATCTATCACCTCCTTGTAGTCTTTTCCTACTTCCACCTGAAGACATTTTTGATGAGCTTCTGCTCTTTCTTTTTCTAAAAAGGAAAGAAAGAGGAAAGAAAAAGGAAAGAGACAAAATTGATGTTAAGGAAATCTAACATAGTGTGCAGCAATCCAACTGCTCAGACACATATGCTGCCTTCCTTCTGCTTGTACCAGTGAGGCTGTGCCATATTTAGATCTGGCTCCATCTCTCACAAACTTGACCAACTGTTCCTCAACAGTGTCATCTTCACTTGTTTACCCCCAGACTGTTCACTGAAATCCTCAGTTTGGGGAAAAAGAAAAAAACACAAACACAAAAAAGTAGGATTTTATTTTTGATGACAGGAAAAGCTATAAAAGCCAAGAAAGACAGATCACAATACTGCCAGGTAGAGATCAAAAGATCCCTTGGTGAGTCACTGTCTTCATCAGGGACCTCCAGTGTGTGCAAGAAGATGTGCTTCCTAGAAATTGCTCTACTGCAACAGAGGGGCCAGCCCTGTCCTCACTGCCAGGGCAGTATTGGGCTGGTCGAGTCATCAGCCCACATGATTCTCCTACAGTAACTGTGCTCCCCACTGAGCAACAAATTGATTGACCACATATGAAGGCAGGCAAAGAGTTGTGGTCACGTTTGCCCATGGTGCAACTCCCCCAGGGAGTAACCCCATGCAGAGTGCTGAATATCTTCAAAGCAAAGGGGGAACAGTCTCCTTGAGGGAAAAGGCTGAAGAGTTCAGCTTTGTTAGAAGTAGGAAAGGACAGAGGGCATCTCCATTCCTCCTTCATTGGGCACTGGCTTTGGGACCGCGACCCAGGCAGAGATAGTCTTGCCTATTGTTTTCATCCATGGTTATGTCATGCATGAGGTAGAGGTGAGCCCTTGTTCACCCACACACAGTGGGGAGTTTTGGAGGCTTCTCATTGAACATCCACATCTCTTCCTGGCTTGCCCTTGTCGTCAGGGTATTGCTGTCTGCTGGAGGACCTGGTGACAACATGTCCTGCAGCCTTGCAGGATGCTGCACCTTGCAGCATCTCAGGCCTCTCACCAGCTCTGGGGTTAGTATAGTATATGAACCTTTCTCATGCTTAAGGCAGATCTTACAGAGTTAAGAGCATTTTCTTGGCTTGCTGTGCTGATGGAAGAGCAACTCACAGCACAGCAGATGGGTGAAATTCTAATTCGAGTTTCACATGATTTATATAAATAGGCTTAGACGAAGTTGCGCATAGATGGCGCAGTCACCTGCCAGATTTGCTCTCTTTACCTTAAGACCCTCTCCTCCCTTCTCGTCAATCTTACAAAGCATCCCAGTAACGTCTATTATGTTCACAGTAACAAGTCATCTCAGCCTCTGTCATCTTTCAGCAAATTGCACAGCTCAAGTCTGGCCTTCCAGTAACACAGAGCAGCCTCCTGGCCACCCAGCCAGCTAGGGACAGCAGTTACGTTCCCTCAACAACGGGCAGCTTGTCAAGGAGCACACCAGAGCTACAACTCCCCCACGTGTCTCAAGAGATTGGGGAGGGGAGTATGGACCATGCTGCTACCTACCCAGGAACAAGGGGACAAGAACAGGGCTCCCCCATCTCTCCCACTTACTCATAGGACACTGATTTCTGCCAGGGCTTCTGCCCACTGGTGGGAGCTCCGAGTGAGGGGACACCAGTGGCTCCACTGCCACCTTTGCAAACGTCACACAGCAGCTCCCGCCTCCTCTTCCCCACCACTATGTCACAAAGGAACCTCCACCACATCCTGATGAGGAACAAATCAGCAAACACATCTTTGTCAGGTTTAATTAGAAACCCCCACCTCATCGCCACCATTTCTTTGTCCTTTGAAGGGCAGCATGGGCTGGTGCTGCTGCTGAGAGAGGATTTGTGGCAGAGATGAAGGTCTGGCTCCTATGGGGCTCCAGCATGCATCTGCTGAACATCTCCATCACATGTTTAATGTGATCCCAGCAGATAAAAATAGACTGCTAACAGAATGGCACCTTCACTCACCTGCAGACCCAAAGTACCCCAGCCCAACACTTTGTCATGAGGCACCGCTGCCTTTAGAGGTGCCTTTTCTTCTGTCAAAATGAGCATCATCACAAACTAGAAGCAGAGTTTGGAGCAGAAACTGCTGGAAACAACAAACCTCCCCAGAGGATGTTTTTCCTGCATCCATTTTTACAACCTGGTTTTTTTTTTGAAACCAGGTTTACACAGCCATACCATCCATGTGCTCCTCTGCTCCACCTCTCCTTACTTATATACACTTTTATCCACACCATACAGGGGCTCACAGTTATCATGGGAATGTAAATGTTGTGAAGTCTGGTGGCTGATGAGAAGCTGATGAATGCATGTTTAGCTTCCATCAGCCAATGAGAGCCCACACATGCCCTTTACCCCATGACACAGACACACTGAAAACCAGACTTTGTTGGTTTATGCCACTCGTGGAACAAGTTGTATTATTTGTATTATTGTATCCTAGGAGCTGGAGTTTCTGTCCTTCATTTAGTCCCTGGCATGAGCTGTATTTTCCATGGTCAGCCCAGAAGGAGGGACCAGACTTTAACCCCATCAGTGCAAAAAGCAGATTCCCCCATTAGGTTATTTCCATGCAACCCTCCCCATGAGAAAAAAAGCCCTCCCAGGATCAAGGCACACTCAGAGACAACCTGATGCCAGCAGGGGTTACCTCTAGGAGAGGTGCAGATGGCTTGGGAGCAGCTGGGGAGGCTTCTGGAGGCTTCGCAATTCCTGCAGCCAGTGCCATGCTCAGACCCCACTTTCAGCCCAGCTGCTGCCAAAACTCTCTGATTCTGCCTCTCCTTACCAGCCACAGCTCTTCTCCAGCTAAGCTAAGGCACAAGTCATCAAACAAATGAAGAAAAAGCAATTTCTCAAGAGCCTAGGCAGATAAAACCCCATGTTTTGGTCTACTTCCCCTTTTCATGGAGAAGATTGGTTACACTGGCAATCACAGCTACCTCTATGGAGTCCAGAAGGCAAGGGCTCAGAGAGTCATTCAGAGAGATAACACCCATCCCAGAGTACAACCCTGGTCCTTGTGGTTTGAGTCCATTACTTAGCCAGTTTGGGCCACATAAACTACCATTTTCACTCTTATATGAGTCTGTTGCCTGAGACTTTCCCTAATTATGAGCAGCAGAGAGAAGAAATGGAGCACAGAATGGCTAGAGACTCAGGTCGAGGAATGGTGGGGTACTGGGACACCAGCAATCCTCTAGGGACCTGCAAATGTGCTGCAGACAAGGCCAGGAGATGTGCATGGTGCAGAGCCACATGCCTGTGGATCCCTGCACTGTCTTCAACTCCAAGGGTGCAGAGCTGAGCTGAGTTGTTTGTAGTGTGGGTTATGGCAGGTGTGGAAAAGCTGGACCTTGAAACTTCTGTTGAGCTTGAAGACAGCTTCTGCTATCCTGGGAAAGAAGAGCAAGTGATAGATTCAGGGTAGCGCCAGCAGAGCAAAGTTTACATTGGCTTTGGGGCAAGTGCTCTTGAATTTCCCCAGTGCCACAGCAGTAGCAGATGAGAAACATGTCACCCTGAAAATATTTGGTGTTCTAACAGTTGCTGCCTCTGTGCTGAGGGCATGCAAGAAAAAGTGCTGGATCTTCTGTCAAAACCATTCCCCACTATTGCAATGTTTTTAAGCAAAACCCAACACATTCAAAAAAATACCAAGGAAGACGTCCATAAACCAAAGAAAATAACTTGGGGGATGCAAATCAACTTGTGGGTTTGGGTGTCGTGCTTGTGGGATGAGTGACAGCCTCTGCCCCAGCATCATCCAGAGAGGAGGACAAAAGGGAGCCCTTGGCTGAGGACCTGACATTCCCTCCTGCTTCCACCACTGGATAGTGTGTACTGGGAGGTACATCTCCCCAGTAATCCCACCACCTGATACTTCTCACTGACAGAAAGGCTTTTGGCAGAGCTGGGGACACATCAAGTGGGAAAAAACAAAGTCCCATGGAAATTCATTTTGAGGGGAGGGACAGCCTAAGCATCAGCAGTATGGAGTGGTGAGAGCAGCAGGAACACTGAGGGGGGATGATCCTTGCCCCAGAGCTCAGTTCTGGTCTGAAAGGCAATTCTTCCACCTGCCAGCACATCTCTGCTGATAGAAATTCAGCCCCCACTGAAGCTGCATGTGTTTCTCACCCAAGTTACAAATGATTTGTAGTTGGACTTGGGAGTCAGAAGAGCCAATGCACATCCTCTACAGTGTTTCAGACAGAAGCTTCTCAAAAAAGGTTTGGGTTTAGAAACAATTTCAGAAATGGATGATTTGATTATTCATGGATTTCATTTCAGCCTTCATTTTTCTAGCCCTTTTAAAAAGCGTCTACTTAGTAGTAATGGCAAAGATATTCCCTTGGAGAAGTTCAAGTTGCTTATAGAGGTGATGCTTGAAAAATAATAAAAAATAAAACTTTGCTAGCTCACAAGAGCTAGGGAAAAAAAAAAAATCAAGTTTGTCAAGAAACACCAGCAGGATTTTACTTAGCACATGAGCCAGCATTTAGTATGGACACAGTCTCTGAGGTTTTCCTGGTTATTAACAATAAAGTGACGTTATTTCAACCTCAACTAGAAGAACTTCCTACATCAGTTTCGACAAATATCCTGTGACCAAGCTGAAAGCTTTGACAAACCAGACAGCTGATTCCCACAGCAATCACAAATCAGGACTTCCCCTTTGAGAGGGGTGAGTTAAACACGGATTTCAGTGTGAACCATTGAGCACAAATCCAGACCTCGTTCCATGACAGCATAAAAGCTCAGATAAAGCCTCTTTCTCCAGAAAGAGATTTTCACGAACCAGGCACTCAAGGTTGTTGCCTCTCCCCTGTGATACAAGGGCATCACTTAGGTTGTTTTGGTCCCACACAGAGTGAAGTCACCAGAGCTGCAGCGCTGCTCACACAGAGCCCTTCCCATTCACAACTCCCATTCATTCACTCCAAAGCATTCCCCTTGGCCAGATATTTATCATTCTTCTATCACCCTCCAACTATTTTGCAGGGGTGGTAGGAGTGGCTTGTTGAGCACACAAATACAGGCTTGGGCTGCTGTGTTTGGACAAATAAATAAGTTCAACTTAATCAGAAGAAATGCTTTTACATTAACTTTGAGCAGGAAGAGAGCATCCCAGCCCTGCCAGAAAAAAAATCCCCATGGGGATTTTTGAGTGTGCCTAAAACCAACTGGACTAAGACCCTGCATGTTCACTCCACTGATGTGAGTGGGCGAATAATTCGATAAAATAGGGAGTTTAAAAAAATAAAACTAAGCAAATGAAGTAACCCCTCCTTACCTTCATAAACATGGTCTGAACAGCCTGGAAAGCAACATAGCTGTGGGAGCTGGGAACGACAGACACCAGGCCAGGCATCTCCAATGCTGAGCTGGACATGCAGTGCTGATGGAGGTGGATGCTCTTGCAGCTCCCAGCACCCAGGGACCAGCAATTCCTGCCCAAAACAGTCATATAGATATATATATTCAAATACTTTTTTTTTTTTACACTGTTTTATAACACACCTAGAAAGGTCAGCCTGTCTGGGAGTGTTTTTCCTGGCTCCATGGCATGGTGTCAGCAGGAGAGCCCTGGTGCAACATTATTGGTGGTAATGGGTTTTCACCCCAAGACTAAAGCCATCCAAGACCTGTTTGCCTCAATGTCCAAAACAGATGCTGGCAGGATCCTTTGTTCCTGCTGGTTACAGGGCGTGATGAGCTGTCTCTGTACCAGGTGGTTTTCAGAAGGCAACTGAAGAATTAGCAGCTGCTGTTCAGGGAGGATTCACAGACAGTTCAAATGGAGCAAGGTGGGCTCAGTCTGGAGCCAGGACCTACACAGGGGAGGGAAGCACAACTGGGGCATCTGCTGCCATCCTAAATGCTCTGCAAACCCTGCCTTGCCCAGGAGCAGGATCCAAGCCCTGTGCTTACAGGGAAGCCTGTCCTGCTGAGATTGGTAGGGCAGATGTGATTAACACCTGGCAGCAGGTGCCAGCCCTGATCCCTCTGAAACAAGCAGCTAAAGTCCCATTTAGCTTCAATGGTGTCAGGATTTGGCCTGGATTTCAATTAATCCACAACCATCAATAGCTTTGCTTGCAATTGAATTCCCTGGATTAAAGCGAATTTGCTGTGCGGTCGCCTGGGGATGCCCAGCTCCCTGAGCAGAGCGCAACACACGCATGCCACCACCCCTGCATCGCAACCAAGGGGAGCAAACCAACCCAAGGTCCCTGGGTCTTAAAAAGCAAAAAGAGAAGGAAAGAAGGGAAAGGGAAAGGGAAAGGGAAAGGGAAAGGGAAAGGGAAAGGGAAAGGGAAAGGGAAAGGGAAAG
>JANHGL010011859.1:34779-46869 GCA_024611195.1 Ceyx melanurus | reverse complement strand
GTTCTCTTGGCAGCTCCTCTGGACACCTTCCAGCCCCTCAGGCTCTGTCCTGGCATGAGGGGCCCAGAGCTGAGCCCGGCGCCCAGATGAGGCCTCCCCGGGGCCTAGGCCAAGGGCCCCATCCCTGCCCTGCTCCTGCTGCCCACGCTGCTCTGGGAAAAAAATGTTTATTTGAAAAATGAGTCCCTCATCTTTACTGTTGTTTTCAGGGTGGAGGTTGCTCCTCAATGTAAAGAATCTTAATTTTTATTTCAGATGCAATAAAATTAAGGAAAAAAAGATCAATAAGAAGATTATCAAAAGCCACACCAAGTCTTAGGAGCACCTAAATCCACATTGGCAATACAAACCCCTGATCACCTGTAATTTAAACTGAAGATATTTATATTCTACCTCCTCCCTGGTTCAAAATACACATTGAGACTTCTGCTCCTGCACCTCCTCAGAAACTTCTACCACAGTTACTTCCATCTTCAAGCCCAGATGAACCCCGAAGTCAGGGAAGCAGAGTCCAGTTCTGCTCCAGGGATCATTTCTGCCTTTTCCTTTCAATTGACATCACATATCATATATAAAATATTGCAAAGCAGACAGAAAAAAATACAAATTTTTGGATCAAATAGATAGTGAAAAAGAAATCTTAGGGATTAGCCTCTTATTTTCCACTTTAAGCACTCATGTAGTCAAACATATCCTGATCCGTGCTGATGAATTGGAGCAGCTATTTCAAAACCAGTCATATTTATAAATATTTCACTCCCACAAAGTTAATAACTCAAATATACATTAGACAATTTATGGCTGAGCTGTCTTAGCCTAAAAGCCAGCGTGGTCGTGTAAGAGGCTGGGGTCAGAAGTGGGTCCTGAGAGTCATTTACCAGTCAACAACCCCATTATTCAGTGGATTTGGGACTGGGGATGAATCATGAACATAACAAGCTCTAGATAGGGCACTAGAATGAAATCACCCAAAGGGAGACAGGAGGAGAGCACCTCAGTGAACAACTCCTAACCACTGCCCTCCATTATTAGTGTCTGAGCTTTGGCCACTACTTCATAATTGATTCAACCTCTGTCCTCAGGGTAATGTTTTGAAGTTGTTGGTTAAAGTGATTTAGTATTAATTTTCTCAGTCAGGCTAAGTTTTTGTGAAGCATTCAGAGCACGGAGTATATTGATCACCCTATTTCCATCTGTGCTCCTGACTCAATATTAGACATCACAATTAAGGCATCACGTGCAACTGTTTCAGATGATCCTAACAAAAACCAGTGGAGAAAGCAAGCTAGGATTATTTCTTTCAATGCAAATGAAACTCAAAGACAATGGGCTTTGAATAAATATTTGATCAGCCCTCCTCTTCACTTCACTGAACAATCGTTCCTTTTAATGCCATGGGAAATAGATTTGCAATTGGCATTATAGGATTTCTTTTAGAGATGCACTTTATACATCTCTTCTATCTTATTATGTCTCTAAACCATGGCTATTTCTCACATCAGTATTTTTCTGACTGTAGTCAGGATTGTTCAGCAGTAATCTGGACTGCTACACTTGCAGCTACCACCAGTGTAGGTCTGAGAGTTATTTTCCAGGGTCCCCAGGATAATTTCTCTGCTGGTTAAAAAGGTGAAATACAACCTGTACTGCACTTATTTCAATATACTGCACAGTATTTCAAATGAAACAAGAAGCAGAATTCTCAGCTTTCTTCATATGTTATGTGATAATAACTTATTTTTTCCTGTATTAAGACTTCAAGATTAATTGTTCAGCCTGGACAATTCACTGTAAGACAGTTTGTTATCATTATAAGGGAACAGATGCCAGAGCAATGAAGAGATTATCTCCATGGCTTGTGGAAATTGTCCTTCCTTGCTCCTCTTTCACAGAGCCAAAAGGTATCATCACAGCCCAAAAAGGTATCAACACAACTCCCTTCTCCCATTCCTGATTATTTGCTTATTCTGGAAGATGAGGAGTTTTGACAGCAGGCTGCATTAGTCAGAATAACATTTGAAGCTTCAACATCTGCTGACCCACAACATAACCAAGGGGCAGGTTTGCTGCATTCCACTTACAACACCAAAGGATTTGGTTCCAATTGGGATCCTACTTTCATATGGATTCCAAGAATTGGATTTCTCCTCCTCCTTTAATACAAACCAAAACCCAAAAGGTGTTTATTGCCATTATGGAGGGGCACCCTGGCTAAAGCCTGCAGCTGCAACTTGCTTCATGATATCATATTATTACATGCCCTTCCTTGTTGATGCAGTCGATGGAAGATAATTAAATAACTTCGTAGAATCAAATTAATTTCTCCTATGCCATCTTCATCTTCAAATAGGATCAATATTATTTACCCTACCTGACAATAATGCCCCGTGCCTCACAGCAGATTGATTCAATAGCAGCAGGTAGTTATCAATGACTGCACTTTGCTGTGGTAAATGAACACAATCAATACTCAGCACTGGGAGTTTGCTGGTGGCTGAGTTGGAACTGAAGCCAAGGCTGAGTTTTGCTCAGGTCTTTTTTTTTTACTCCTTCTTTTAGGTCTGATATAAGGAGAATCTGAATTTCCCAGTCAGCACAGTACAGTAACTACCTGAAAAACTACCAAGTGCACACTGAACATCATTATCCTCTGACAAGGTTGTGCCACACGAGACAGAGGACAGGAAAAAAGGCACATTCAAGAAAAAAATATCAGAGATTCTCAGTGTTTCTTTGCTTGTCTGGACTCTGAAGCAACACTGGAGTATCTTGTGACAGACAACTCTGTATTGTCAAGGGCACATTGCATGAAATTCAACTTATTCTGCTCAAAACAGCTTAAGAAAGCAAAGTTAGTTCTCTGGAATGATACCCCAAGGCATCATTTATCCTGTAAAAAAAAAACCTGTGAATGTAACATCAGGTAACAGAAAGATTTTAAGAATCATTTTAAGAATCATTTTAAGAATCATTTTAAGAATCATTTTAAGAATCATTTTAAGAATCATTTTAAGTTCTATTACATATGTTGAAAACAAAACTAATGTCAATGAGATCAAAAAAACTCTCTGTAAACTTCAAAATGAACTAAAAATAGGGATTTTGGCAGTTTGAAAGTCAGTGAAAAGAAGATTTTAGAAGACATTAAAGATACCTGTGACTGTGATTACTCCCTTTCAGTGGGAACTGGTCTTCTGGATGCTCTTTCTCCCTTAGGTGTCTTTGCAACCCCAGAATCCTCCAGCTTTTTAAACTTTAAAAAATTCTAGGAAATACACTGAATAAAAGTAATTCCACAGCACACTTGAACTCCTGATTTACTAATGATTTAGTATTCAGATATTCTTTGTTGGAGAGCCAAGAAAACACACCCAGAATGCTTTAGACTGAAAGTTGGCTTTCCTGGGGAAAAAATGAATTAACGATGATCTAAAGTAGCTCCTTTCCTTCAAAAAATAAATAAAAATAAGAATAATCTGAAGGATAGAAGGAAGAAACCCATCCTTCTATCAACCACAACCTCCCCCAACCAGCTTAAATGCTGCCCTAGCTTCACAGAATAGAGATAAAACTGAATTGCAATTAACAACCTACACTTCAAATTCTTTCCCCTACACCATGAGGCCACAAGCAGTGGAGATGCTTCCCTAATTTCCATTTCAAGTGCCCATCATGCCAAACTAATCAATACAACATATGTTCAGCACAGGAGAGGTACTGGAACTGCTGGAGTCCACGAGGGGCTGCAAGTGGGGCAGTGAGGCAATTGAACATGGAGCAGCAGCAACAACCACCCATTATTACTTTATTTTATTTTATCTAGGTTTTTTTCCCACTTATTGTTTCTTTTTGCATTCCCCTCTGCTGCATTTTCCCAGCATTTGACTATTTAATTGGAAATACCAGTTATTAGCTGGCTTTATAAGTGAATATTTGCATCAATAAAGTTAGAGAGGGGAGGAAAAAACCAAATTAAACTTCCCTATCACATGCACAAGCACACTCCTCAGTGTAGCCATCATCTGATTCATTGCTATTTACATTAAGCTGCTTTCTTTTGATCACCTAAGCTTCATCTTCATTAAAAAATATTTGTATATAAGCATATAAATCTACACTGTGTATAAATTATATAGATTTACATGAGTGCATATACACATTTACATAAAGAAAAAAACTTCCTGGGAGGTTTGGATGCTTTCAAGTGTCCCATTTTCCCTGGGAAATTACTTGGCACCAGTAGGTCCTGTGTTATAACAGCTCCCAAGCAGTGTCTTGGTACAAGATAGACATCAAAAGTTGGAACACAGGAATTTAAAGCCCTCTTCATGGACCAAGCAGAGAAGCAAGTGGAAGAGCATCACCCCTGGAAGTGCCACATTCCCTCTAGTGACTAATTAATCTCAAATTGTGAGGTATTTTTGGCCACCTCCATTGGTTTCCCAGTGTGGCAGAGCCTGGCAGGGGCTGCCCAGGGAGGTTGTGGAGTCTCCTGCTCTGGAGACATTCCAGACCCCCCTGGATCTGTTCCTGGGTGACCTGCTCTAGGTGCCCCTGCTCTCCAGGGGGGTTGCACTGGATGATCTTTAAGGTCCCTTCCTAGAAATGTCCTCTCCCAACCACTGCATTTGCTCACTGTATCATCCCCCTCTTGCAAACAGGCTACTGGATCTTTGCAATTCTCTTTCATGATCCTCCCCTTAAATGTTTTTTTTTTGTTGTTTTCAGATGCAAACTGTGATGGGAACTCAGAGTGAGGGACAAACATGAGGCTTGGGATGGCAGCAACATACTCCCTCAACTGGAAACAACTCAGGCTTGAAAACAATGGAAGAAAACAAAACTGCAGCTCAGTTGATATGCCCAGAACTAGAAGAACTCAGATGGAATTATTTGGGTAACACCCAAGCCTTTTCCTCTAAGCCTTGAGTCATTACTTGGTGGAACACAAAGCACAGGGTCCAGCAGAAACAAAACAACACAGAAAGGGCTACAGGAGGAGTCAGAAGAACTTCAAACCAGGTTTTTGTGCAGCTGATCAGGACACAGGACAGGTCAACTGACATCCCAACACTCCACGAAGCTCTGAAAATGCATAAACAACAACAAAAAACAGGGATATGATGGGGGGAGATGGAAGTGAAGAATTTACTTTAGGTGCCTTTCTTAGCAACTGCTATTTTTACATGGGCTGAGCTGTCACCTTTGCTCATCACCCAAAATAATCAGCAGTTGCACAATGAGATCCATTGATTTTTCAGACATATTGTCAACTACCTCATCATTCCAGTGGTGGCACAGCTCTTGCAGTTGAAGCTTCAGCTTCCCAAACAAAAGCTAACCACCTGAGACCACAGAGGACAGGATATGAGCTACTTATAGCAACACTGGACCAGTGAACAAGAATAGCAGGAAAGCTGCTTATTTTATTTTTATTTCTTTTTTTTCTTTTTTTTCTTCTCTAGCAAAGGCCTTTGAAGTAAACTATTTATTAAACATTATAATACTGCAACAAAAATCTTTGAAGGCAGGTTATCCTCCCCTGCACCACGTCCCGTTGTGAATGAATTGCTTCCTTTTCCTTCTGGGATTTTTTTTTTTCTTTTTCACTTGTGAAACTGACACTCAAATTGTTCTCTTCAACTGCTTGCCAGAGAGGAATCACCCATCCATCAACAAAGGGAGCATGAAAAATCTTTAGAACTCAAAATGACTGCAATATCCCTGCACTGTGAGCAGCCACCCTGTGCATCAGGTAAATAAATACAATAAATAAGTTCCTCCTGCCCAGAAAAAAAATACTATTGATTAATAAGTAATGATGCAGCCAGATCATTTGAAATTGAAACGAGCAGTTTAACAGCAAGACTTAATTTTTCACTTTTTTTCATTAAAAAAAGGTAAATTTTCCCTTCTAACACTGTTACTGAGGAGAACACAGAGGTTTGCTTTGTTCTTCTGATTAAAACATTTGTCTCTCTACCTCTCTGGTGTTTAAATCTCTTTTTTTTCTGTACAGGATCACCAAGATCATTGAGGATTTTAAGACCAGACTTGGAGAACTGTCTTTTTCTTTGAGCTGCAGAAACAGAACCATCACAAGTGATGCTGCACTGGCAAACCTGGCACTGATGTGAAGGAGGGGATTGCTCTGAAACAACTGCTCCAAACCATGTGAGCCTGAGAAATTCTCTGCCTGAAGCCTGGGAAATGATCAGAAGAGAACTGAAACTCCCACTGGGCCACCTTGGATGCCTGCATAGTAAAGATGTCACTGGTAACTACTGAGAAATTCACATTAAAAAAGGTTTCAATCCTCCAGTGAGAGAAATAACTTGGAGACAGTGGAGAAAACTAAGTTGTGAGTATCCTGTTTTCTCTAAGATGGAAGAACTTGCAGCTTCCACTGGAAATCAAAGTGATGTCTGCAATTCTAATCACAAAAATAAGACTCACAGCTCCTCAGGATTTTCTTAACTAAGGGGCAGAGTTGATTCATGCAAAATAAGGTGATCTTCACCAAGCAGGAACATCTCCATTTGTTCTGCCTTCAGATCCAACCTGGCAACATGCACAAGCAGTGATCAAACACTAAGGATTTGGAATCATTTTCTTCCCCATCTCAGAAACATTTGACCACCTGACAATATATTTCCATGAGATTTTTTTTGCACAGAGCCATTAGCTATTTTAAAACGTGAATAAGGAATTTTTAGTGGATTTTAATAAAAGAAAATCTTTCCTTGAACACAACAAAAAGAGCTAGGTTCCAATAAAATGCTTTCTTAGGTATGGAATTATTCTAGGGGCCTTCTACTTGATGAAGTTGGGCACTGCTAATTAGCCCTCATTTATCTAACTAAGGAGAAAGAAACTGGATCATCATTTATGACACACACAGTGGCAGTCACAAGTTCTGGAGGATTTGGAGAAGGATTCTCTTTGGTGGGGAAAACCAGAGTGTAAGACCCTAAATTGCTGGAGATTTCACAGGTTTTCTATGCAACTGAAGTGCAGAGATGATTCTGAAAATAAATCTTTATAACAAAAGAAAGATTCCTCAATTTGAAGGTTTTCTCACCTTGCCAATTTCTTTGCAATCCTCACCAGATCAGCTGCAACTCCACTGCAGGTTCAAGAACCATGGTCTGGAACTGGAGGCCAGCAGAGAGGGGAGAACCAGAGAGCAAGCTGGTGGCTGTGCAAAAGTAATTTGCAATAATGAAGTTGAATTTTCATTCAGACTTTTAGCTCTGGTGGTTAGATGAATTAGAGATACTCTCTTAGCAATGCAGGCAGAATCTGGGCTTTAATGTGCACACCCAAATCCTTTCAAGTGTGTGAAAGAGCTCAGAAATAAAGGCAAAACCAGCTCATTACATCATTTGCAGACCCCACTTAGATCAGCTAGTGCCACCTCTAAGATTCATAACAACATGATTTTATTAATTCTCATAAAGCCTGATCTGGCATTCAGGCAGCCAACGTGATTTTAAGTGCCAATATCTCAAGCTGAAAGTCAGCAAAACAGAAAATAACAACAGGAGAATATTAAAATCTCCCACTGAGATCAACAGCAAGATGAAGGTTCAGACAGAGCCAAGCAGATTAGTGCTCACTTCCCACTCATTGTGTGCTTTCAGCTAGCACACTTTATGGGTTGATGAGAGAAAAAAAAATTGTATTTTGAGCTATTTTCCAGCCTCGCTTTCTAAGGTTGCTCCTCCCTTTCTAAACAGCAGAGTATTGCCACCCAGAAAATCAAATTAAAGCTGGACCAGCTCAGCTCAGTGATGTCCACGTTGCTGGGATCTACTCTCAACCCCAACCTCCTGAGGAGGAGGGGTGTGGAAATTCTTCTCTGCCACTGCCTGGGGGTGAGTCCCAGTGCTGAACAGCACGTTGCAGGAAATCCCTCTCCTGTTCCTTCCCAACTGAAGGGCCTGGCATAAGGAAAATGGCCCAACAGCAACAAAACCCACGGGCTCAGAGCCAGACTGCAAAGGTATTTTAGCTGCCTAACTTGATGATTTTACTGGGACTCAACTGCCTCTGAAAATCTGGCCTTGGCTTTTCTTAAGCCACTGGCAGATCCCTGGGCTCTGTCAGGATGTAGAAGCAATTACATTTCACAGCTCTGGACCCAACAATGTCTTTTGGAAATCATTCAAACTACAGAACTGCTTTTTTGTTTTTTTTACCATGAAGTTCTCTTGTCCAAAAAAATCCACTGGAATTTTATATACTTTGTATTTGCAGGTCTCACTCCTTTAGGTTGAGGCCAGAAGCTAGAAGTATCTTGAAACTGCTGGCCTCCAAATACACTCTGCTTTCTTCCTTTAGGTGGGAGAATGGATTTAATGGATACCAATGCTTTGACAAATACTCCATAAAGAGTAAAATGCACCATTTCAGCTTTACTGAGCATTCATATAATTGCTCCTGAACAAAACCACTGCCTGAAGAATGCTAATCCCTGAAGAAATCATCTAGGTGTTACAGTGCACATAAAAAAATCAATCAGAAATTAGCATTTAAGGTGTCCACTCCCATTGAACTCCAAGAGGAACTCAGCCAAACAAATACCAGCTTGGCTTGTAAAGGAATCCAGTGTAATGAAACACATTGAAAATGGGAAAAGCAAATCCTTGGTTGGCTTCTTGAGGCAGATGTGCACACACTGGAGCTACAGGAAAGCCATCTAGGGAGATTTTCCTCACAAATCAACCCAGGTAGCTGTGATACCTGTTGATGCCAGGTCATTTCATCAGGTGATGCTCACACTGCACTGACAGGTCATGCCAAGCCCACTCTACAGGGTAGAAATCTCCTCACCCATGCCCTGGGATCTTCCCTGGGAGAGGGAATCTGTCTCCCAAGAGCACAAGGCAGCATCCTTCTCTCCCCAGTGGAATTTCTTCCTCACTGAGCTCCTTGTAGCTGCCTCACACACTTGTGAAAATCACTCCTGGAGAGAATAACCCACCTCACTTGCTTGAGTGGTTTCAGGAAATGTGTTCCTGACTCAGGCTGATCCTTCCTGGCTAGTCATCTTCCCTTTCCTTCCCAACTCACTCTTAGCCTTTCATTGTTGACTTGATCCTTCATCTCCCAAGTCATCAGGGTTCCTTCTCCACTGCTGTGCAGGAATCTGAAGGTGGTTAACACCTGGTTAGCCCCAGTTAATGAGGAAACCTCAATTCCAGTAGAAACTGAAAGCACTTCTGGCTTCTCTAAGGCAAAGTTGTATTATTTATTCTTATAATAAGGTAAAATAATGAAGAATTCTCTGCTGCTTAGGTAACCCAGGAGTTATTGAGGGTTTTCACTCCTCTGCCCTGGCTTAACCTTGGACATGAAACCTGTTGGGGGATGGAACACCAAAAAAATGTCTAGTACCTGCATTTTCTTTCATTCCCTGTCCTGGAAGTCAAAGCTGATGAATGGCCATTTGTAACCCAGATGTTAAGACCACATTAAATGAGACAGAAATCAGCAGTGCAGTTTGTAAGGCTCCCTGGGAGGTACAGTCATCAGTCACCACCAAGTCAGCACTGAGCAAAAGATATCTTGCATTATTAATTTCAATGCTCTTATGGCACAGAGTTGGGTTAATCAAATAACAATTACATTCCCCCACCCAAAAAAAGAGATCTTTAAAGCAAATTCTAGCAGCATACAAAGGCAACACTCAACTCTGATTTTCAGAGCTAATTTTACAAGCTGTGTTTGTGAGGTGAAGTACCTGTTAGCAGCAGAGCACACAACCAGGCTGCCCCAGCATATGAAAAAGAACATTTTTTTAGCCATCATTTGGCTCCATTCACACCACATTCCAGGAACCCCATAAACAAAGACAACATGTGCAATGTTAACTTTCTCTTTTATGCTGACAGGTTTTTTTTTTCTCTTCCCTCTCCAGTATAATGACCTTCCTGCACAGTGTGTGTTACCATAAAAAGCACCAGAGCCCAGTAAAATTAGAGGAACTGCTTCATATCAAAACGTTTTATCTGAGGAAGACACCACTGCCAGTGTAAATAGAAAAAGCACAAGAATGAAGAATTATTTGTTTGGCTGTCTCTTCTTTAAGTTTAAGATTGTTCAAACAAACCCAGGCTGGAGTTTTCAGTTACTCTGCACTAGACTGTCCTCCCAGAGGCTGAAATGGTACTCCAGAGAATGTGAACTTGGCTCCAATTTCACACAATTTTCATCTTTTTTTTGGGGATAAAAAATATTTGAATGCTTTGTCTGCAGCCAAGAATTTGGATGTAAAAGACACCCCAGTAAACAAGTCACCAGAATGGGCCATCACTACATAGACAAGTGCATGCTTGGTTAAAAAAAACCCCTTTTTCTTGCCCAAAGGACACAGTTTTATTCTAGAAGCAGAATGCTAATGTGAAATTGGAGTTAGAAATTATCTCTCTCATCTAAGTACAAAAGACACACATTTTTGGTAGGCAGAGCTCAAGTTTGCTGTTTGGTTTGTACAGAGAAAAGCAAAAAGGAAGAGAAAACAAGCACCTCACAGCCAGTCAGCTCAGTAAAATGCTGAATTAATTCTACCAACCTGAATTATTTCTTTACAAATACAACTGCATCAGTCTTGGGCTCCAAATTCAGCTGCTAATGCAGTCAGTGATGGACTAAAGGTAAATCATTCAGTGAATTATTGTGAAAAATCAATTTTCATTGTGAAAACTCCCTCCTGAATCCCAGGGCACTCAGGACTTTTGGTGCCTGTTCCTCTGCCCTAGGATTGAAGTTAAGTGGGAGGAGGAGAACAGACAATATTTGCCATAAGCAGAGCACAGCAAATAACAATGTGTGGAATTGAGCCAGAAATCATAAGAAAAAAGGAAAACTCCACAACTAGAAGAGCAAAGAGCAAATCACTGACTCTTCAGATCAAAGAGCAAAATTAATGATGGTTTGGCATAATTTCTCTACCTCTTACCTTCTCAGGAAAGCTCATATTCTCAAGGCATGCACCTAAGATTCTCAAAATCACACACTTTTTCTCCCTTCAGTAATTTATCTGCCATAGCAAAGTGGTGAACTCACATCAAACCTCTGCAGCACCACCAGAGTTTTCAATCCTACAGCTTCACCACGAGTTTCCAGCCTTTTTGGGATTAGAAATAAGAGCTTCTGACATCTCCTTAACTGGAAACTTCTCAGTGCAGCCATACTCAACATGCCTCACTTGTATCTTGGGATGCTTTCTAACTTCTCAGAAGTTACAGCAAACATGAGTAGTTTGTGCCTTATAAAAAAAAACACTATTTACTGCAATAAATCTAGAATATTTCCATTATAACTTTTTTTTTTTTTCTAAGCCAAGGTGTGAAAAGCAGGCTGTGGAACAGATGCCTTTCAGAATGTAGCTGTGATCATCTTGATGCAGTGTCCAGAGCTGGCTTAGGCACAGCAGCTGCACTGGGTTGTTCTGCTTGCTGGTTGTTGGCTTGGAACTCACAAGGCTGAGGGAGAACTTCCCTGTGGCTCTTTTAGAACTAAAAGATAAACCTAAGGAGAAAAAAACAAACCCCAAAATAATACAAAATCCTCACAAAAAAAAACAACAACCAAACCAAGGAACGCCCGAAGAGTTGTAACAGAACACTAATGTAATTATTTGAGAACTCAAACATCTTTGTTTTTCCTCCTAGGAAGAGTGACATCAAAGAAAGCAGTCAGAGTGGCTTCTGAGGGCATGTGAGGAGAAATCAGCCAAGAAGGGAGAAGAAGGAGGTGGCAGTGAGGAGACAGGGCACCAAAACAGCTTTTCTACCCACAGGGCTTTTTGGGCCTCAGTGGAATATTCCCATGTCCTGCTCAGTGCTGCTGTGTCACATACACTGAATTTTATTCAATTTCTTTGGCTCAGGGGCAGTTTGTTTTCACTGTCCTTACAATAGTGAGGGCCTTTCCTTTTCATCCACATCACCCTGACCTCCCTTTTTGTTCCTCCCATCCCCCCCCCCCCCCAGCCCAACACAAAAAGCCAAATAATAACGAGACACTGGGGTGTTAGTGGGCGGTTGTTTTATACACTTATACGATCGATGAGACGTTACCAGC